>JACEEZ010018121.1:0-59977 GCA_016584305.1 Chionoecetes opilio
TCCCAAGCAGACCAAAAAACAATAGTAGGGTCTGGCTGATTATCTTACACTAGAGCCATACAAAGCACTGTACACAAGGGGCAGTAGGGTTTCTGTTTACCTCATTGAATTCTAAGAGACTTTTTCTCTCCGAGTTTCCCGTCGCAAATCAATAGTTTCGGAGATATAGCAGATTTTTTGGGTGAGGAGGAATACGTCTGCCATGTTTACAAAATGCCGGGTAAGGGTAAGGTAAGGTTAGGTGGGGTTACGTTACATTTTTCAAAACTTTTGATTTTTCGGTGATTTGGCTGTTTTACGACAGATTTTATGGTGAATTCCCCGATGGTAAATATTCCGTAAGATTTGACAGCGCCAACCAACCAGGCAATTGCGCACCGTCAAATTTGAATTTTTTAACTAAATAACTCCTAAACAAAACCTAACCCAAACTTCTTTTTTCTTTTTTTCGGGCCTCCAGCAGGAGAGGACCACGGGCTAGCTTGAGCCCGTCAGAGAGATGGTTTGAAAAAAGAAAAAAGATTAGAGTGTTCGTGCTGCTGGCGTGCGGCACAAGGACTGGCTTGTCCATCCTGACGAGGAGTGCGGGGCACTCAGCAGGATACACTCTCCGTACTATGCAATGTTTCTTCCGTTTCCTGCGGCACACGGGCTTCCGGCAACACATGGCCCCGGGAACTTCACGGGAGCCCCGACCCGGGACACCCTCAGCACAACCCCCGTGCCCGGGGTCTGTGCTGAGGGCATCGACGATCGGAGCTTCCGTGAAGATGGCGCCGGGCATGTTGTATTGTATCCACATAGAAAATGTAAGTGGTAACGGCGTGATTAAAATTGTGTTGATGATCGTTGCAAGATTTTCAGACAAGTTTTATTTTCTTTTGCATTATATGTGATGCTTTCCCTAATGGAGATGCAAACTTTCTTTACTGTGCAACCCTTAAAATAGTGTGATTTTTGCAATTAGAAGAGATGACAAATTTCTATTAATACACTTTTTAGAAGTTTTGAATGGTAAAAAACACTCCATTTGTAAAAGTATAAAATAATAACCTAATCAAACCATTAAACTAACCTAATCTAACCTAGCCCTCAAACTAACCTAACCTATGATTTTTTTGTTTTGTTAGCACAACATTTCGTTGTTACTTTCACACTCGTTCTGAACTATAGAAACAGTAGAAAGATTAAAAAATACTTGAATCCAGACACAGTCGTGTTCTAAATATTAGCCAACGTCGGTAGCGACCGCGCAGTTCTCGTCCATTAGTTTTAATTGTAAAATTTTTGGTATTATTCTAGTGTTTGCCCAGACTCCCCCCTCGCCCCAAGACAAGCTTGGGGACCTGGCGGAAAGCGGGATATTTGGCTGGGGTACAAAATATGCGTCGCAACCACAAAGTTTTTGAGTTAGGGGTGTTGTAAAAATTCCCTAGATCCAGGGAAAATGGATTGGATTTTTTCCGAGTCCAGAGACGTGTGAACCTGACGATCCTCACAGAATGATGACTGATGTGTCGAGAACCCCTCCTACCCCCCTACCAAGTCCCCTACCTACCTACCCCCCTACCTAGTTGGTTAGGTTAAATTTGGTTAGGTTAGGGTAGGTTATATTTGGGTAGGTTAGGTTAGGTTAGATTAAGTTAAGTTAGGTTAGATTTGGTTAGGTTAGGTTAGGTTATCGGTGGGTCAAGCCCCCCACTAGGTTAGGTTACTTTTGTTTAGGCAAATTTCTCTAGATATACGCAAATTACCCTAGATCTAGGGAATTTTACCCCCCCCCCTTTACACAACTCTTAAATTACGTGTTTCTGATGCATTATTTGCTCCCCACCCGAAAACCCCGCATTCCCACAGGTCCCCAAACTTGTTTGGGGGAAGTGGGAGAGTATGGGCAAACACTAGAAATGTACCGTTGTTTCGTACCCAGGTTTTGTTAGTAGTTTCGTACACTGATTTTGAGTTTTTTCGTACATACCTAGTGTCGTTTCGTAACTCTAGTAGTCATGTTCAACTCTGAGCTGAGTGTACGAAACGACTATGGTTTCTTATAGCCTCCGAAACAAATTTTGGTATTATTTTACTACAGGACCAAACTTCCCTACACAATTGGGAGCATGGTTTTTGTTTACCTTATTGTATTCTAAGAGACATTTTCTCCTTGAGCTTTCCGTCGCAAATCAATAGTTTCGGAGATATAGAACATTTTAGGAGGGAGAGGAATATGTCTCCTTGTTTACAAAAGGCCTCCCTGTTCCTCTTCTTGTGACCTGCATCGCTTTTGTTTGGTATTTTATTACACTCTTTTATTATTGGACCCAGTTAGGAGGTTAAAGGTTAGGTTAGGTTAGTTAGGTTAGGTTAGGTTAGTTTAGGTAAGGTAAGGTAAGGTAAGGTAAGGTAAGGTTCAGGTTAGGTTAGGTTAGGTTAGGTTAGGTTAGGTAAGGTAAGGTAGCCACGGGTGCACCTCCGAAACAAAAGCGATGCAGGTCACAAGAAGAGGAAGAGGGAGGCATTTTGTAAACAAGGAGACATATTCCTCCTCCCACCTAAAATGTTCTATATCTCCGAAACTATTGATTTGCGACGGAAAGCTCAATGAGAAAATGTATCTTAGAATACAATAAGGTGAACAAAAACCATGCTCCCAATTGTGTAGGGAAGTTTGGTTCTATCGTAAAAAAATTCCCAACTTTTTGGTGTACGAAACAACTTGTGTACGAACTGACTGCACCCCACTGATTAGCGATACAAACAGCTGCTTCCCCCCGGATGTCAGCACTGTGACGTCATAGCCTGACCGCCGCCGCTCCTACAAGGGTTATGTGTCTGTGTGGGGTGGTCAGTTCGTACACAAGTTGTTTCGTACACCAGTAGATTCGTATACCAAAAAGTTGTTTCGTATTCTATATGAAACCATAGTCTTTTCGTACACTCAGCTCAGAGTTGAACTTGACTACTACCGTAGATAACACTAAAGTCGCCAGGACAACTTTTTGTTCTGTTTACAGACGTGTGGTGGCGTTAATAGTTACATTTCTACATCCATGATTTCAGGAAGGTTAGAAGGGGCTATCTGGAGAGTGTGTGTCATTTTCTGTCTTCATCTGTGTCATTGTAGGGCTATAAATGAACACATTACAAAAATATCACCCGAGGGGCGTCTCTAAATATCACCGTCTATATACTCGCAGCTACAAAGCATAAAACAACGCTGAAACAAGGTAGACTATAGTCATGATATACACTACTGTGTATCATCTTCAGTGGCACAGACACAGCAGTAGTGAGGCTATCATTCGTAATATATGGCGCCTGGCGACATTAGTGCAGCTGGTGACTATAGGTAGTGTTATCTAGGGTAATAAAGACGCTGTATAATGTAAATTACCCAATAAGCATGTTCAGGCTGACGGACGCTCGTGTCTCGTGAACTTTGCTCTCTTCTTCTTCTTCCTCTTCTGAGAACATGAGCGTGAGTTGGGAGTAGTGCAGGCCTTCCATGAGCTCCGCTGAGCTCTAGTTTACCCTAGAGTCAAGTCAATTTTACCCTAAATTCTTACGTTTTACCCTAAATAATCGGCTCGACTGTATATTCGAGTATATTTATATATATAATATATATATATATTATATTATATATAAAATATATATATATATATATATATATATATATATATATATATATATATATATTATTATATATTAATTGAATATAAAGAAAGAGGTGGGAAAATCCATATTTTTTATGAAAACAAAAACAAAATAGTAAAGTTAAGCCAGTTTAGTTTGTCTAGTTTTAATATTATTTCCATTAAATATATATTTCTGGTTTAATAAGAACACACTTTAACAAAATAAGTATTGAGAATAACTGACTAGAATTATATTGACCCCAAATCTTTCAAACACATTAAAAGTAACAGGTAGGCTACATATACATATTTGCATATTTACAGGTACAGATACCTATTTATATTTATATATATTACATATTTGCAACCTCTGAACACGTTGCATCACTTTTGATATTATTGATTGCTTTTAGCATATTGCTCTCAATGTTCAAGTTATGTGAAGATATTTTCAAGCGTTTCATGTGATATATTGCATGCATTAAGCCACTTAGGGTTTCATTTTTAAGAGAGGATCTTTGACAAGTTTTAGTTAGATTTAGTTTACTGAAAAAACGCTCAACCGCTGCATTTGAAAAGGGTAGTGAGAAGAGGGTGGATATGACTATGGTTAAATTGGGATAACATGGCAGTCCTGCATCATTTTTTCTATTCAGCACAATATCCCAGTACTTTGTGAAGTGGAGTTGATTAGAAAGTTCTTCATCCAAACAGTGCAGTCTCCATTCTTCATCCACAAGATTTTTATTGGCATACTTTGGTAATTGTGGCAGTTCATCAAATATATATGCTAAGGATGGAGGATTCAGAGTTGATGCAGAACGAGGGTTTACACAGGCCACTACTTCATGAATTTTGTCATTGAGTGAATATCTTTTCTGAATCTGGGATACAGCTTCAATCAAGAAAGATTGACATGACTTATAAAACTGTGAAAGTTCTGCGCTAGTTACTGTTCCCGATTGTTTTAGATCCCTTACTGTTGCTGATGCACTCACTCCTAGATATACATTCTCAACAGGAATTAAGACACTTGAAAAAATATGTTGACCAGGACTAAGTAATGAAATATCAGCATTCTTAACAAAGCTCACATCCATGAAGTCAAGTACACAAGCTTCGAATGAGTTTGCATGTCTCAGTTTTCAGTGTGAAAAAAATTGGAGCCTCAGACTGGAAGAACGTATTATAACTATTGAACTTACCGGAGTTGTAATCCAGAAATTCGAGGTAGGCTTGGGTAAGCTTGTTTTTCTAGGCAGTAACAATCATATAATTTACATGTGTTGGGTCACTAAATGTTAATTCTGTGAAATAAAGCTCCAATGCATCCCACTGTTCTACCTAGCAATCTTTGCACACATGCCTGTACAGACAACCACCTGGTTTGACCTGGAGCCAGGATTTTATAAGGTTCAATATCAACAAATTTTTGAAACTCTTTGAATGCAGGTTGCCTCTTGGAGCTAAGACTAAATTAAGTGTGCAAAAATGTTATGGCATAAATCTTCAACATATTTTGGGAGCTTAATTGAGGCAAGCATTTGATGCACATAGATGAATCATGTGGCATGAACATTTGACAATTATGACTTGAGGCAAATATTCTTTTAACAATGTAGCTACTGAATGGTTGGCTCCCATCATCACATTTGTAGTGTGTTGCCTGAATTTGTGGGTTTCGAAAAGACTTAAAAATGAATATTGTATCTTATGACCGATACAAATAAAATCCCACCGCAAAACTACCAGTGTGTTGCTGGTAACTCCTATGGGGAGTTTATAACTGGTCAACGTTACTTGAATGATATTAATTGATTATGATTTTTCATGTGATTACAACTTGTATGGAGGATTTAACTTAGTCTTATGACTTCACTATGTGATTATAGTTTGACCACTTCTCACTGCGGAGAATACTGAAATGGGGGATGTATTTAAGGGAAAGGGGTAAGGGTTTAGGTTAAGGGGATGCTGCCACCAGCTCAGGCGAGTAGTTCTCTGGGTTTACTCCCTGGGCGCGTTTGAATAATATTAAGATTAGATTTATCTTGGTAGTCGTGATTGATACGTGGAACTATACCGAGTGAGGCTGACTCTTTTGGAAGTGTGGGGAATTACTGTCCTAACACAGAATAATCACCTGGGGTTTTATAATAAACACAAGAACTATATTTGAAAACATCTTCCTATTTATTCATACTGAAATAGTATGTCTCTTGCTTGAGATCACATACAACATATAAGGGTTAATCCAACACCGGAAAAACTCTAATCGGATGTAAGAAAAAACTTTACACCCTGATACAGGAAGCTCTTCCTATGTGCTGGAGGTAAGCTCTTCCTATCTGATGAAGGGAAGCTCTTAGGAGCATAAACCCTCCTCGCTGAATCCTACTAATGAATTATCCTTCACTTAAGTAATATACCGCTGAATATTTATAATTACACATGGAAGATATATATATAGGAAAGAAAATGTGAGAGTAATGAGTTGTTTTGTGGGTTCACAAGACCATGTGGCTTGAAGAGGAAAGGAGCGAGTCACTCCCGTCGAAGCCTCTCCCTAGAGGAAGGATGGGATGAGACTTTAATAATACTTATAAGGATGGGCAGACCTCCTTTACGTTAACGAAACTAAACATAGATACCCATATTTGAAAATATGGATAACATATGATAACAAGGAAAAGGGGGGGGGGGGAAACAGGAGCGGAATTTGTTACATCTTACCTAGAGGAAGGATGGGATGAGACTGCCGTCCCACGAGTTACCCCGCCCGCGGCAGAAAAAAGGGGAATTGTTTGAATGGTCTAGACGCGACCTCAAATGAAGAGCTCATAATGTGTTGACAGAAATTGGGGGTCACTTGTATGGGGGTTTTAGAACTGGTCAACGTTACTTGAATGATATTACTTGGGATGATTTGATAAAAGATTACAACTTGAATGGAGAATTTAACTTAGTCTTCTGACTTCACTATATGATTATAGTTTGACCACTTCTCACTACGGAGAGTGCTTAACAGGGGGATGTATTTAAGGGGAAAGGATAAGGGTTTAGGTTAAAGGGAATTGCTGCCACCAGCCCCGGCGAGTAGTTCACTAGATTACTCCCTGGGCACGTTTGATTAATATTAATATTAGATTGATCTTGGTAGTCCTGAATGGTACGTGGAATTATATCGAGTAAGGCTGAACTCTTTTGGAAGTGTGGGGAATTACTGTCCTAACACAGAATAATCACCTGGGTTTTATAATAACACAAGAAACTATATTTGCAAATAACATCCTATTTATTCATAGTGACATAGTATGTCTCTTGCTTGAGATCATATCCAACATATAAGGGTTAACACCATACCGAGAAAACTCTACTCGGAGGTAAGAAAAGGAACTTTACACCCTGACACAGGAACTCTTCCTATGTGATGAAAGAAAGCTCTTATGAGCATAACTCTCCTCACTAGAATTTCTATTCAGTGAATTACCCTACACTTAGGTAACATACCACTTAATATTTATAAATTACACATGGAAGATAGATATCTAGTAGAGAAAATGTGAGGATAAGAAGTTGTGTGTGTTTCCATCAGACCATGTGGCTTTGAAGAAGACACGAACGGCCTACAACGAAGCGAAGAGACGAATCTCGTTAATAACACTTATAAGGATGGGCAGACCTTCTATGCATTAGTGACACTGAACTGTACCTATATATATAGAGAGAAATATATAGATATAATATACTAAGGAAGAAAGAACACAGGAGCGAGGTACAAAGGTCTTACCTACAACGAAGCGAAGAGACGAATGACTCGTCCTGAGATTATGGCCTTCGGCATAAAAGGGGAATTGTTTGAAAGATTTAGACGTGACCTCATGTGAGTAACTTTTAATCCCGAAATAACTATTTAAATAATGAAAGTCGCGTATATAAGACCATGTGGCTTATAATATAAACCTGTTACTTTGATACTGAAGAATTTAATATGCTTAGTCTAATACCCGAGAAAGGTATTATTTGTGGTCACGTCAAATGTCCGAACACATTTTAAGAGGGAGAGGGTATGAAATATGAAGCCTAGAATTTTGGTAGGTTTTCATTTTAGCGTGTCTCTTTACTAACACGTCCATGTATAACCATAACCGATAACGATGGGGATTATTTTGAAAGACATTAAGATTCTGGGAGTGAAACTGGGTCTGACCAGATAGCTGGGGAAAGATAAAAAGATCTGACATCATTAGTTATCACTGATCGCAGAATAATTATTCCACGGAACTTGCCTCGCATACGGGATGTCGGGGAGGGAGGAATGGAAGACCGAGGAAAGAAATGGCGGGTGAAAGAACGAAAGAAGATAAACAAAATGGCGCGTAGGAAGTACAAATGATGAGAAAATATGGCGGAAATGAAAGCAGGGCGATGAGTCACCCGTGAAACAAAGAGAAAAAATTAACTACTGACAAGACATAGCTCGGGAATTTTATAATAATAATTTTCCTACTATCTCTCCCGAATAATGGGCATTACACGCGTCTAATCTCCGGAAAAATTAAATTCTATGGTATCAAAGTAACTACTTACGGATCATGTTTCCGTTTTAAAACTGCGTCAAGAGGAGGTGTGTATGGGACGAATTTAGAGTGAATTTAATGGAAATTCTTCTGTTCTTTGAAAACGGGGGGTCTGCTTGTGTTTAGATTACACGAAAATCCAATGAAAGGAAATATCCCAATCAACCTGATACCTGGGTAATGACGTGGCCGTCAACCTTGACTCAGTGCCAGTATTCTCTGTGCAGGGAATATCCCAGAGGCGCACGCCGGCTAGCCTCTGGTAAATGATAAGAGCCCAACAAGTCCTGAAATATCCGCCACACCGCAAGCTGGTTGACTGTAAAGTGAGAAGCGTAGTACTACTATCTCGAATTAAAATACTCCTCCCACTGAACCAGGCTTAGCCCGTGAGAACCAGACGCTCCGACTTCTAGACATGAGAAATCTCCTAGACCAAATTGTTTCATCTAGTCTGACACTACACTCACCTTTGACTCAATAATTTACATTTAACACTTTTCGCTTAATCTTCACCTGAATATACCTGGTCGTGTTGATTGTAACTTGAATTAAAATACCTTGAAGACTCACCGAACCAGACTGAGTCTGTTATTAAAATTCAACTGAGACTGGTATCCCAGTCAACCTCTTACCTGGATATATTAAGAACATACTGACCCTCAATTTGTTTTGAATCCTGGTCAATGTTTTACATTTAACACTTTTCTATTTGATTTCCACAAGAGTAATAACCGGGTGACGCTACAACTACCCTAACCAGAGTAGGTATTAAACTTTCAAGTTCATAAAAATAAATTTTCAATGTTCATAAAAAAATTAATTTTCAATGTTCATGTTCAAAATAATTCTTCCTTGATTTTCTAACATTTAACTAATTCATAACTAACACTGCACTGAACACTCCTGGATTAGTCTTCTAGGAGGTCTCCGTAGGTCGGGTTGTGAAGCTTGAGAGTGCGGAAACAGATGTCGTCGAGCTCCTTGCTATCGACGCAGCAAACGTCGCTGGCGTCCTTGGTCAGACGGTGGATGGATAATATGGCGCTGTATGACTCGGCTACCTTAGGCGACGGGACAACCGAGAAGGTAACCATTTTCTTGTCTGGAAACTCCTCTAGGATCTTGAAAACTAAGAGCGTATCCCTGCCTGAGTCTGTGTCTCCATTCTTGAGGTGGCGTCCACGATGTCGCTCACAGCGGCGATGATGTAGATATTCTTAGCGCTGGGGTTATTAGCGTAACTCATGACGACGTCAGTGGGAAGGCTGAGAGAGATCCAAGACTTCCCTCCCGACGCGGCTTCACGTCCTTTCTTTGCCATGGTGGTGGTGTCGAGGCGTGTGGATGGCGGCTACAGGAACAGCGGCTACGGCGGCTGGCTATGAAGGGTGGCGGACTGTGATGGGCGGCGGAGCTGAGGCGAGCGTCGCTGCTAGGCGCGTGGCGGTGATGAAGGGTGGCCGAGTTGAGGCGAGCTTGGCATCGAGGCGCGCGGCAGGCTCTAAGGGCGCGGCGGCCGAGGCGACGAAGGGCGCGGCGGCCGAGACGCGCGGCATGTGGCGGTGAAGGGTGGCGGCTGCGGCGGCTGGCTCGCTTCTTATAGCTCACGCCCACATGGTCATGGTTCATGTGTGTATGGTGTTTGGTTTATAGGGGGAGATCTAATGAACCTACTATAATGATCGATTACTATATGAAAATTTACTGAAATTTGACTATCTTGCTATTTATTTACCCAGGTGTGATTCTGTTGCTGTTATTTTTAGGAAATAATATACCACCGCTATAGTCACCAGTGTGTTGACAGAAATTGGGGGTAACTGGTATGGGGTATTTATAACTGGTCAACGTTACTTGAATGATATTACTTGGGGATGATTTGATAAAAGATTACAACTTGAATGGAGAATTTAACTTAGTCTTCTGACTTCACTATATGATTATAGTTTGACCACTTCTCACTACGGAGAGTGCTTAACAGGGGGATGTATTTAAGGGGAAAGGATAAGGGTTTAGGTTAAAGGGAATTGCTGCCACCAGCCCCGGCGAGTAGTTCACTAGATTACTCTCTGGGAACGTTTGATTAATATTAATATTAGATTGATCTTGGTAGTCCTGAATGGTACGTGGAATTATATCGAGTAAGGCTGAACTCTTTTGGAAGTGTGGGGAATTACTGTCCTAACACAGAATAATCACCTGGGTTTTATAATAACACAAGAAACTATATTTGCAAATAACATCCTATTTATTCATAGTGACATAGTATGTCTCTTGCTTGAGATCATATCCAACATATAAGGGTTAACACCATACCGAGAAAACTCTACTCGGAGGTAAGAAAAGGAACTTTACACCCTGACACAGGAACTCTTCCTATGTGATGAAAGAAAGCTCTTATGAGCATAACTCTCCTCACTAGAATTTCTATTCAGTGAATTACCCTACACTTAGGTAACATACCACTTAATATTTATAAATTACACATGGAAGATAGATATCTAGTAGAGAAAATGTGAGGATAAGAAGTTGTGTGTGTTTCCATCAGACCATGTGGCTTTGAAGAAGACACGAACGGCCTACAACGAAGCGAAGAGACGAATCTCGTTAATAACACTTATAAGGATGGGCAGACCTTCTATGCATTAGTGACACTGAACTGTACCTATATATATATATAGAAATATATAGATATAATATACTAAGGAAGAAAGAACACAGGAGCGAGGTACAAAGGTCTTACCTACAACGAAGCGAAGAGACGAATGACTCGTCCTGAGATTATGGCCTTCGGCATAAAAGGGGAATTGTTTGAAAGATTTAGACGTGACCTCAAGTGAGTAAACTTTAATCCCGAAATAACTATTTAAATAATGAAAGTCGCGTATATAAGACCATGTGGCTTATAATATAAACCTGTTTACTTTGATACTGAAGAATTTAATATGCTTAGTCTAATACCCGAGAAAGGTATTATTTGTGGTCACGTCAAATGTCCGAACACATTTTAAGAGGGAGAGGGTATGAAATATGAAGCCTAGAATTTTGGTAGGTTTTCATTTTAGCGTGTCTCTTTACTAACACGTCCATGTATAACCATAACCGATAACGATGGGGATTATTTTGAAAGACATTAAGATTCTGGGAGTGAAACTGGGTCTGACCAGATAGCTGGGGAAAGATAAAAAGATCTGACATCATTAGTTATCACTGATCGCAGAATAATTATTCCACGGAAACTTGCCTCGCATACGGGATGTCGGGGAGGGAGGAATGGAAGACCGAGGAAAGAAATGGCGGGTGAAAGAACGAAAGAAGATAAACAAAATGGCGCGTAGGAAGTACAAATGATGAGAAAATATGGCGGAAATGAAAGCAGGGCGATGAGTCACCCGTGAAACAAAGAGAAAAATTAACTACTGACAAGACATAGCTCGGGAATTTTATAATAATAATTTTCCTACTATCTCTCCCGAATAATGGGCATTACAATAATCCCAAACTAACCAATTAAACAATGAAACTCGCGTACCCAAGACAAGGCTGCCTATAATATAGAACTGTTACTTTGATATAGAAGAATTTAATATGTTTAATCCAATACCCAAGAAGGGTGTGTTTACTTTTCATGTCACAAGTCCGAACGCGTGTTCAAGAGTGAGAGGGTATGGAAGGTGGTGCACAGAAATTTGGTAGACTTTCAATTTAGCGCACAACTTCACTAAGATATCCATTTATGAACATGATCGATAACGATGGGGATTATTTTGAAAGACATCAGGAATCTAGGAGGGTTCCCAAATCCGATAGGATGGTTGGGGAAGAATGAAAAGAATTGAATCCATTAGTTATCACAGATCGCGGAATAATTATTCCACGAATTTTGACTCGCACCCGGCATGTCGGGGGGGGGGGAATGGAAGGAAGGAAAAAAGAAAATGGCGGGGAGGAAGGAAGGAAGATGAGAAAAAATGGCGGAAAAGAAAGAAGGGCGATGAGTCACCCGTGAAACTAAAAAAATGAACTGCTTACGAGATAACTCGGGAATTATATGATAATAATTCTCATACTATCTCTCCCGAATAATGGGCATTACAGTAGTGTCAAAACAAAACCCAACAATATTATTAACAGGAATGTATTTTGATGTGAAACATTCCTTCATGGCATTGAACAGTCCTACAGCTGAGCTATCATTAACCTCTATCAAAGCTACGAAAGAGTTTTCAAGTTTATCTTTCTCAAAATGTTGTGCTAATGCGCACAATTGTTTAGTTGTACTCCTGTCTGTTGTCTCATCTATAATTACAGAAAAAAGTCTTGCACGTAAGATTCTAAAGAGTTCAGTGCCGATCGAAAATGCTTTCCAAACACTTGTCTTATTATGTTAGAGGCTCTCTGCTTCCCTAGTTTTACTTTTTTTAAAGACATCGCATCAGGAAACATTGCTTTTAGGAGGCCTAGTAAGGGTTCACATAAGGAAATGGCAAATGGGCAAGTGATGTTCTGATAGAAAAGCACACACCCGAAGTTCAATTTTCCGTGCAGACTTTTCGATTGGGTCATTTGCAATAATAAAACTGGCAACTGACTTCGTCTTAGAAATTTCACCAATTTTCGTCATCTTGTGAAAATTTTCGTCATCTGGCAACACTAAACCCGCCCAGAGCAGAGAAAGAAAACGGGGATCTATGAAGGGTGACACCAGTAGATTTCCGCTAGACTTCATAAATACAGTTTCGTGTGTATAAAAAATGAAAATTAAACACCGATTTTACGTCAATGAATCCATTGAATTTGAATTTTAAAAAACTGACAAACACCTGATTACCCTAGAATTACTCTAGATTATGCATTACCCTAACCGCTACCCTAGAAGGGGTCTGATTACCCTAGTTTAGGGTATTTTACCCTAAAATGGAAGCACTGGAGTAGTGGCACATGCAAGTCTTTTGCGATGCTAATATAGCGCCTGGCGACATTAGTGCAGTGCCGACTATAGTATTATTGACGGTAATTAAACGTACATGAAGACGAGTCAGGTACAAATTCGTATTTAACCCCTTCACGCCCAGATCTTTCCTTTGCTATATAAAATTGTCTGTTGTCCAGCCATAAAATTACGAGAAGTAATTGAATATACCAAATTAGTTACCGTACATAACACTATAGGTGTATTTTGTGGCGGCCAATTTTGTGGATTATTATAATCTTTTAAGCTCCGCCCCTGGGGCCGGATGTTCGAACTTTCGTAACGCGTCTCTAAGATCATCTTTGCACTCAAGATTGATCTTGGAACGTTTGTAACGCGTTTAGAGGTATTTTCAAACGATCTTTGCGAACATCCATCCGCCATATTTGTTCGTTTTTCTACCATATTTGTTCATAGTGCCTTGGTTCTATCTAGAGTCTAGACCAAGCATAGTGCTAAGGTTGCTGAAGAGCACTCGCACACTGTTCGTAGGGTCGCATGATGAAGGTTTTTCTAATATACAAGCCATATAAAGTTATGTTATTAGTTGTTTATTTCATGTTGAGTTGTTTATGGTTGTTCAGGACGCTGTAGGGGTAATGTGAAGAGTGCAATGAATGGTATTTATTTGATTGTTTGTTTGTTTAGAGGATAATTCTTCAGAGCCATAGTGATCTACCGCTGCAGCTTAGTGTTGGCCGAACCCCGGGAGGTGAATCACAAACCCACGGCTAACACCCGGTACCCATTCACTGCTGGGTGGACAGGGGCTCGGGTTTTTTAAGAAAGACCTGTCTTCGCTCCGCCCGGGGATCGAACCCGGGACTTCTCGGTTTTGAGCCGAGCGTGCTAACCACTACACTACGGAGTACCCTGTGGTTAGCAATTCATTTCCATCTACCAGCTGGATATCTACAGGGTCTGGTTCTTCCAACTGCACACACAACTTTGATGTCAGGATTGATTTGACTGATTTCCTCAACAATCTATATTCATCAAACAATGAAGAAGGTAAGGGTGCCAATTCATAGTTGAAGACTTCTTCCAGAGCGATATCCCTCTTCTGTGAGATAACAAGCAGTCGACCATACAGCTGCTCCATATTGTAGATGGTCTTGCTGTAGATGGTATGCTGCCGAATGTCTATAGGTGACTGGAATGAGTGAAGTGCAAATAAAAAAGAAATGTGTCTTGTGCTAGAAGTGTATAGAGAAGATTATATGGGAGAGGAAGATGCGAGAAGTGAAGGAGGAGAATAGGAGACAAGGATGAGACGGAGAGAATGTGTCAAGTGAAGGATACGGGTGGCGGTGGCATAAAGGGAGATTGGAACGAACGAAGGGTGGGTACGCAAGGTGTATAGATAGAGGCAAGGTGTAATGGATAGAGAAGCAGATTATGTATAATGTGGAAATTATCCATCAACCACCCTCTCAATAATTGGTAGAGTGGTGGTTTGTCCCCCCCCCCCCCTTGTGAGAGAGGTAGCTATTGTCCGCTCGTCATAGGGGAGCGTAGGGATGTATATATATAATTAAAATGGTAATGGGTAATAATTAAGGTAATTTGAGTAAGTGATAAGTGCTGGGATAGAATAATTGAACATTCCCAGTAATATTAAGCATTTACACCTTATAGTTAGCACCTTGGTTAGAGGCGCGGTCATTGGCTGCTGCCCATTAGATTCTCGCCACCGACGATTGACACGTGTCGGTGGGATTTGTGTGGCCGGTCGCCGCCGCTGGCTTGGAAATTTAGTACAGTGGTACTTTGACTTACGAGTTTAATTCGTTCATTGATCGAGCTCGTAACTCAATTTGCTCGTATATCAAATCAGTTTTCCCCATTGAAATTAATTGAAATACCATTAATCCGTTCCAGCCCCCCAAAAACCACCCAATTTTTTTTTACTGTACCTATATGACTGGACTCACGTGGGTGGAACTGCCGCTAAACGTACTGCACTCACCCTCCACCATTTGCATTCGCCAGTGTTTATACTCTTGTGTATCAGCTGTTGGAAACAGCTGTGGGTGGAACTGCTGCTAAACGTACTGCACTCACCCTCCGCCATTTGCATTCACCAGTGTTTATACTCTGTGTATCAGCTGCTGGAAACAGCTGTGGGTGGAACTGCCGCTAAACGTACAGCACTCACCCTCCACCATTTGCATTCGCCTGTGTGAGCACAACACAACAGAGATGCTTCCACGGCGAGGCGAGGCGTAATTATGAACCTACCACAATTGCTGGTTATGAGAGCGGAGGTGAGGTGTTTTGCGGCGTCAGATACAAGTCAACAGCCGTTCAACTACCATACGCCAGGTAGTAGCTAACATCAGAAGTTACGTAGCTTTAGTTAGTGGTTGTAGTTTAGTTTAGTTTAAGTGCTGGTTGGTCATAGGCCTGGTTATGCGCCTTGACAGACCAGCCAACAGCGCTTCCAGCACTTAGGATATAATAATTAATTATCACCTAGCAATTATTTTCAGTGACGTAATCTTGCATTCAATATTTTTTTGACTTAGTTATTAACTAAATCATGACTAAATTAGCTAAGCATTCATTATCAGCAAAGTTAGCAATGCTCATACGAATATGTAATATGTGTGAGGACGCAATTAAGGCAATTCCTATTGATTATATTAGTTTAAAGACAGGTCTACCATTGTTAAATGAGCAATGGAATAAATATGAGGCGGTTTACTTCCAATATGAAGTTCAATTTAGACAAGCTGGGGATAAAGAAATTATTCACCAATGTGTGATCAATTATGAACAACATTGTCAAAGATATCTCGATAAATTAATTAAATATGAGGGATTACTGGAGTGTGCTCATATTCCATCAACAGCTAAAGTTTCTTTAGCTCAAAGTTTGCAAGGTATTAAGCAGGAATCCCCCCACAGGGAGATCAAAATTATTAAACCTATGGGTAATCAGCTATATCAGCCACCCTTAGAGTTTAAAGATCCCTCGTTAGTGGGTATTTATCCTGCGCCTGTTACGCAAATCAAACGGCCTGTAATTAAGATTCAAACTGCTCAGCCTACCAGTAAACCACTTAGACCTACTCAAATAATAGATACAATCCCTAATTCCAGGGCTACTAATAGTGAAGTACTTAGAATAAATTGTGTCTTATGTGAGGGGGGACATCCACCCTCCACATGCAATATCTATTCAGATTGTTACACGAGAGTCGAAAGGTTAATGAGCCTTGGTAATTGACTAACCTGTCTCCGTGGTAAATATGCTTTAAATACATGCCCTATAAACTTAAGAACTTGTAGGAAATGTAAGCAATCTGTTCATAACATCGCTCTTTGTCCTAACAGTGATAATAACTCAGACCCTACAGTAGTTAAAACGGCAGACACTAATAAGAGTTATTCAGCAGCTGTTCCTACTACTGAATTGAAGGTGTGCCACAATGGTAATTCAGTCAATGTAAAGACAATGTTTGACAGTGGTGCACAACGATAAGCAGGGAGATAGTTGAATTATTACAACTACCCATAATTAATAAAGTGAATTTAGCCATATCAGGTTTTCTTGCCAATACAGAGGCTCAAACCTTTGACAAAGTTCAACCCCTAGTCCAATTAGGAAGATATAAATGTAGGGTATCTGCTGTAGTAATTAATAATATTGGTATTAGTTTAACTGTTAATGGACTAAAAGACACAGCTGAAATGCTGAGGGATAATGGTGTCAAACTAGTTAGTAATACCTTCGAGGACGTTGATGGTCCCTTCCAATTAATAATAGGCGCTGATTATTTTGGGCGTTACCTAAGGAAGGTCATCAAAATACATAACGTCTCTATGTTCACTAGTGCTGGTGGTAAGGTAATAATGGGACCCATCCCACATATCCATACAGCCGAACAACAGGAGAGTATTCCTAGTAATGCACAGCCCCTATTAATTACCAGAATTGGAACCATTTTCTTGCTCACACCAATAAGTGAGGTATTAGAGGAAAGTGATATTCCAGTTCATAATGAATATATCGCCACTAATGGAAATCCTAATAATAATGTGTCGGGAGGAAATAATAACCTCAAATTGAACACAGGATTATGGTTTAAAGGCCCTACCTGGCTGAAAGAGTGTAATAATATGCCTAAACAGGTTTCCACTCAGCCAGACATATCTGTAGATATAATAAGGGAACCTGAATTGATCCCAGATCCTGTGATAGACATAGAAAGGTTTTCCTTATTGAGCAAACTAATTAAGACTACTAATTTAGACTTCAAATCCATTAAAAGGGATAGCTCTGATCCTTTGAAGTTTTGGGTCAGAACAATACATAAGCAGGAATTTCATGAGGAGTATCAGCTCTTAGCCTCAGCCAGCCCCCATAGGAACAAATTGACCAAATCATTAGGTCTCTACCTAGATCATGAGGGTATAATCAGGTGTCGAGGACGAAATTTGAAAGCTGATCTTCCAAATACCACCTGCAATCCCATACTAATTCCCAAACGCCATCATCTTATTAAATTGTTGATGGATTAATATCATAGGAACTCATTACAAGGCGGAATGGCTACAATATTAGCCGATATCAGGTGTCAATTTTGGATACATCATGGTAGACAGGCAGTCAAATATTACCTCAAATCTCTCATTAAATTTAATAGATCTGAAGGTAGACTAGTCGCCTATCTAGGTCCCCCTGAACTTCCCGCTGATAGAGAGCTCCTAAAACCATTGAGGTCAATGGTGAGGACTATACTGGGGATATTATAGTTTCCGGAGATACCTCTCCCCCCGATCAAGTATATATCTGCATATTCACTTGTAGGCCTACCTCTATCAGGGCTATAAATTTGAAATTAGTCAAAGACCAAAGTGCCGAAACCTCTATTCAAATGTTCCGGCGCTATGTGGCCTGGGGTGATGTCACTTGAAGCGGAACTTCAGTTTTCGCCGGCCCCCAGTTGTGGAAGTTATCCACCAACCACCCACTCAATAATTGGTAGAGTGGTGGTTTTGTTCCCCCCCCCCCCTCCTTGTGAGGGAGGTATTGTCTGCTCATCAAAGGGGAAGCGTAGGGATGTATATATATAATTATAATGGTAATGGGTATTAATTAAGATTATTTAAGTAAATGATATAAGTACTGGGATAATATAAATGAACATTCCCAGTGGTTATTATTATTATTATTATTTTTTTTTTTTTACATTTATGCCTATAGCGCCTGTAGGCAGTGGGGTCCAGGGCTCGGATGGTAGTCTCTGGGGGTTCACTTGAGGGGTGTGATGGTTGGTCCTCACCCATGGTGGCGCAGGCAGGATTTTTTATAGTGACGCCTGTGATTAGAGGCTCATGCCGTCCCCCTGTGTCCTCCGATGCACTCGCAATCGAAAGTAGAGTAGATGGGCAGGGCATGTGGGTGTTCTTAGGGCCGTACTTTTAAAATCTTTCGCCAGTGCTGGCGAAAGCGTTCGCCAGGCGCTCCGCGATTTCTTACTTTTAAACGCCACGAGCGCTTCGCCAGGCGCTGCTCCGCCAGGGCTGGCGTAGGAGAAGTATTGGAATAGTCTGGCGAACGTGAGCTCTGGTGAGACCTCCCTCTCACCGGGCGATCAACATTTTTTGCATTCAGTTTATAGTTTTTACAATACTATTAAGCATTTCATGAGATAGGAAACCTATTGCGACGGTAAATATGTGTATGGCAAGTTTTTTCATGGAAAAACAAGTCATGTATATTATTTTCAAAACACCATCGAGGTTCCAACGCAGCTGACAGCACCAGACATTCCCACTCCCCCGCGAGGTGAGTGTATTTTGCCTTTTCGTCCAATATTTTTTTGTTTAGGCACCATATTGCACAATATTATGTATACATTGGATGTTTTGGTGATGGCATCTTTACATGAGCTATATCGATCAGAGGCCTCTCACCCTCAGAAGAATCTCAGTGAGATGTGATTACATCATTGTGCTCCTGCCACTTAAATATTGTATTTCTGTGGTATATCAGATAGAATTGAATTAGTTATTTTGCACAATATCAGGTTATGTTTTGGTGATGGCGTCTTTACATTGAGCTATGTCAGAGGCTTCTGACCCTCATATATATTACACATGAGACGTGCTTATAATAGTTGCTTCCAACACTGTAAATTAGTTTTATTTGGTAAATGTTTACACTAAGACCAGAATTCTCTACACATTTGGGAGTATGGTTTCTGTTTACCTTAATAAATTCTGAAAAACATTCTCTCAGTGAGTTTTTGTCGCAAATCACTACTTTCGGAGATATAAGATGCTTTTAGTAGGAAGGAGACTGTAGGGTGGTGTGGGGGGACACCGTACTATTAGTGGAAAAATATTCATAAAAAATCCATTTTTTACCTGAGAGAGTGCACACTGTGCCCAAAACAAACTTCACAATATGGCCCACCTATGGTACCCTCATGAATACTTAACTCAGATAATAAGGGTCATTTAAGGTTTTTTATAAATTTTTGGCACCTCGTCCGGTGTCCCCCCACGAGGGGGGACACCGGATCAGGTATGGGGGGCACCGTATGATATTTTTAAACTCATATTACATCAAACATTATTGTGTTTTTTTTGCCTGAAATCAACATATATGCTAAGCCTAGACACCCACCATTATTATTAGGTGATGAAATGAAAGATAAGCTCATATAAAATAGCATTTATTAAAAGATAGGTCTAGGTATTTTTATGCTCACTATTCAGAAGTGCATCATGAAGGCATGCAGCGGGGGAAACACCTTCACCAGGTCAGCCTGCCTCTTGGTGATGCCCTTGGAGGTCACCAGGACACCCTTGCACTGTTCTGGATCAACAGAAGCTTCATCTAGGATGGTAGGGAAGGTGAACGTGTCTCGGGTGTTAGCGGACTTCATCCGGAGGAAAGAAAGGTTTAATTTTCCATCCTCCATGATGGCCAACACCTGAGCAACATAGCACACTAATGTGCCCACACCCCTTCCCTCCTCCAGCTTCAGCTGAACCAGAACAAAGTCCCCCACCTGTGATGTTTTCGCAGCAAAAGGGTATGATGCTGCAGTCCAGGTGCCCTCGTCGTCCACCTCATCCGAGTACTCGGAGGAGTCGTCCAGCTGAAGTCGGACATCATCAACCTCCTCCTCGTCAGTGGTGTCTTCCTCCGGGAGAGGCACAGACTTCTTTCGCTGTGGACCCTTCTTCTTTCCCAATGTTTTCTTTTCAGCCGCTGCCTTCTTTTTGTCTTCCAGCTTCTGCCTCTTCTCTGCCTTCAACCTCAGGTCAGATATTGCCTCCTCATTCTCGGTTAAAATGCAGGCCCGCACCCTCTTCCGTCCCTTTCCATAAGGACGAGGATTAGCCTTAGGGAACGGCCTGACACACTCTGGGGTTAAGTCTGTCTGTTGAGAAGGGTGTCCTGGGGTGGCAGGGTGCGTCGTGCTCGGGCCCGGGGTGGCAGGGTGCATCGTGCTGGGGCCCGGGGTGGCAGGCTCTGTCGTGCTGGGGCTCGGGGTGGCAGGCTTTGTCGTGCTGGGGCCCGGGGTGGCAGGGGGCGTCGTGCTGGGGCCCGGGGTGGCAGGCTCTGTCGTGCTGGGGCCCGGGTGGCAGGCTCTGTCGTGCTGGTGCTCGGGGTGGCAGGCTCTGTCGTGCTGGGGCCCGGGGTGGCAGGCACATCATCTAGCCTGGGAGACACAGCGGGAAGGGGTATAGCTTCTGAGGTATGGCCTTCAGCCAGTCGCTCCTCTCCATCTGAACTTCCTCCATCAGAAGAAGTTGGAGTAACTTCCACTACAAATTCTGGTGGTGCCGGTCGCTCGGTTACATGCGCTCCTACAAACACATCATCTGGGAAGATGTTGCGATTGAGTGGCCATATACCAGTCGCCCGGAAACCACTGAGAATGTTGGAGAGGGGTAGTGGCTTTGGTCCATGCCTCAGAAGCAAACTCTGGCAACTTGTGGACTGTTATGTGCTCGTTAGGGTGCATGAGCGCGTGGTCGTTCAGTAGGGCACGCAGGAATGTCTTAAAGGGACCAAAGACACTCACATCCAATGGCTGGAGTTTGTCTGTTGTATGCGGAGGCAAGGTAACAATCACGATACCATGCATTATCGCAAACTCAACAGGCTGAATGTTCATGTGACATTCAGCATTGTCCATGATCAGAAGAATCTTGTTCTCTACAGAAGAACAGACTTCTCATGGAGATGCTGAAGTGTCTGCACGAAGCATTCACCATTCATCCAGCCACTAGGATGCAATATCCCTTTGGAACCAAAGATCGTGTTCCTCATGAAAGCGGGATTCCATCGGCATCTGGGAATTATAAACACTGGAGGGATGGACTGCCCCACAGCATTTATAATGCCCACAAACGTCATGCTGTCACCGCGTTCACGAGTTACCTGCGTGGCTACTGGCTGGCCTCTCGCACACACAACCTTGACTGGCTTCATAACAGTCGACAATGAACTCTCATCCAAATTGTATATCCGGTCCGGCGTGAATGTGTACTTCTCCAAAGCTAATGTGTAAGCCTTAAAGAAGGTTTCCACATTGACTTTGTTGAAGGCAACAATCCTGGCAATGGACATGCCTTCCGGAGCCTTCAATACAAGGTTTGGATGACGGTTCATGAAGGCATAGTACCAGTCCCTTGTCGCCATTTTCTCTTTCTCCCAGGCAGCAGGGATGCTCTTGCTCCCACAAGCTATGGCATACTGGTACACCATCCTACGCACATCGTTCATGGGCAGGCCGTAGAACATCTTGGCTGCGTGGATGGTATAATCAGCAATGTATATTTCTTGTTGAGGGCTGAAAACCCTATTGCTACGGGAAGCAACAGCCATATAGGTAACTCCATCCGACAGCTTCTTCGATAGATAGAAGGCGTCCTGTAACAAAAGAAATGAATTAGGACTTAAAAGGCCCTTGCTGGCAACAAAAGTTGACAAAAATTAATAAATAGAGCGCTTGAAGCATCCTTTAACAAAAGAAATTAATTAGGACTTAGAAGGCCCTTGCTGGCAATAAAAGCTAACAAAAAAATGAAATAAATTTTAAAATCTATAAATCTAGAGACCCTTAAGCTATCCCTGAGGTCTTTTTGCATGACCTCATCCCAGGGAGACCAAAGAAGACGTGGGATGAGGTCATACAAAAAGACCTTGGGGAGATATGGAACTAAATAGAGCAACTTACAGCAAGAGTTGTTTTCTTGATGTTGAATCTGTCAGCGGCTTCTTTCAGGCTGCAGCTAGTGCCACGCGGTGCTTAAAGGCAGCCTCCAGGTCAGTGCGGTCCATCTGCTTGTCGCTCTTCCTGACATATTTGCGAGGCATGATGACGGTGATGGCGGTAGGTTAGGTTAGATCTGAAAAGAGTTAATGACATTAGACATCATGCATAGTTAGGTTAGGTTAGTTTAGGTTAGCTTAGCTTAGTATTTTTTACAGTGTAGAGGCGATTCTTGCATGGCCACCATATTATTTTGGGACTATGAGTCTGGCAATATATGTGGGGGATCACCGAACGTCATGCCCCCAAAATATGCAGTGTTAAATGTCTTTTTTAACCATAAAAAATTAATTCTAGAATCATTCTAATAACATAAATCACTTATATAATAGTTAGTTCATGTGCTTATAGCATAATAACACTGATATAGCATCATAATTTAATACCAATCACCTTCAACTTTACGCCAACAAAAAAACACTGTTCCATTTAATTTAAATGCACTAGTTCACCACCACCATTTAATATCATGCTAATATGCATAGTCAGTCACTTTTTCTTATGTTTTTCTAAGTATTTAAAAATATATAGATTTTCCAAAATCGTAGTGATGCGGGGGATCACCGAACGTCATGCCCCGAAAATATGCAGTGTTAAATGTTTTTTTAACATAAAAAATTAATTCTAGAATCATTCTAATAACATAAATCACTTATATAATAGTTAGTTCATGTGCTTATAGCATAATAACACTGATATAGCATCATAATTTAATACAATCCCTTCAACTTTTATGCCACACAAAACACTTCATTAATTTAAATGCACTAGTTCACACCACCATTTAATATCATGCGAATATACATATCAATCACTGGTTGTTTATGTTTGTGTAGGTATTGCAAAGATATAGCCTTTCAAAATTTCATGTACGTGGAGCCCCCCACTCACCATACGTTGATCCCCAGCGCACCAATTTTTTTAAATAATGCCACCGCGGCAGCTGTTCGAAAGCATGCACTTACTTTTTCACTCAAAAACATGTCAATCGGTTATACCTCGTATGCAACTTACCTCAAAAAGGAATCACGCCATTTCACCAGCCGACATGAGACACTAATAAGAACGGCGAAAAGTAACAAGGAACAGACTAAAAATAAAAATTTACCTGGTAAACACGGAGGTGACGCGACGCTACCTGTTGCTCGCATGTCGTTCAACTGAGCGGTGCGCTGCATCCGTGGGTGGCATGGTGGCGCGAAATTGAATTACAATTTTCGCGTTGTTAGCCTTCGTACTGTTGTGATCCCCCCCGTTCGGTGTGGACCCCACCCCACCCTATCTCGGAGTATCTCGACCGAGACAAAGCTGATTGGCGGGCGAATACAATGAACGTCATTCCTCGACAATAGCGATCACAGCAAGTGATTTATATTATCTATTTAGGATCTATCAGCCAATCACCAAGGCTTCCACGAGATAAATAGTGTTTACAAACATTACTCAGCTTGATACTCAGCTGCCTCTGGCTTGACACAAAAATCTATGTGCACTATAAATAAAAGCATGAGGAAAGGGTCTCTGATTGACCAAAATAAAGAATTTGGTGACAATTAAGGCGCAGACATCCTGATTGACTTTTATAAATCATTCAGGTTGCAATAATGCAGAGGTGGGCATTCCGCAATTTTAGTCCGCAATTCCGTATAATTCGCAACTTGGGAATGGTAATTTGGTGCGGAATTGCGCAATGGGCACCCAGACATAAACTACGTCACGGTTTGTGTAATCGCGTGCATTGTGGGGATAAGGCGGGGTCGCCCGCGGGTGGACTACGAAGGGAAACTACGCGAGGAAGGAATTCGAGTTATTTGACGCGAAATTGATATTCCAGGTGTATATTACTGTACTCTGTTCCTCGCTGACAACACTATAGAGAAGGACCTGAGGTTAATGGATGATGTGCAGAGGCTTTTAAAACCAAAGAAACAGAGTCAGAACAGAGCCTCGTCAAAAGGTAAGCAGCCTGGTAGGTACGTAATATTCCATACCACTTGCTTCCCAGCAAAACACAAAGACGGAGGGCCTCCGGACGGCCCTCAGGTATGTCTTACCGGCGGCCCGACGGAAGGTGTTACGAGTAGGGCCGCTGGGAATTTTGCTCAGAGGCTCCCCGGCGGGCCGCTGGGAGCGGCCCCGCCGTAGGGCATATGACATTTGCCGCTGTTAGATTAAATGAGTGAGGACTATTTATGGTTATACTTTCTAGTATATTGCAGATATAATAATGTTTTAAGGGGTGTTGCACAACCCATTAGCCGAATTAATAGGACTAATGGGCTGTTCAACATTTATAAAAACATTACTATATCGCAATTATACTTAGAAGTATAACCATAAATATTCGATGACGTTATCCAGTCATACGATGAAAAAGGAGACCATAATTGCTACGGACATTGTTTATTTTCATAAGACAAACAATCCATTTTCGTTATTGGGTTACATGCTGGTGTACGTTGGAACACTGAACAACCATGTAGAAGGATATTGATTGCGGCGAACACATAATTACATCCACTCCGCTTGTGCGTTTCCACAGTAATGAATTCATCACTGACACAACGGCTGCCGAGGAATTCCTAAAAAACACGTGCGTACTGCAATTTATTATATATTCAGTTATTTCGATATAAATGAAGGAGCGAAAAACGTGTATAACTAAGTTCTCATTATGTTATCGAGTGGTTTAAGGGGGACAATTAGGCCTTTTGTGGGTGTTAACCCTTTGTAATGACTATCGTACGTGGCAGTTTAGTTGCATTGATGCTGCGTAAATGATTTCAAATAATATCTATTCTAAATCAATGATATTATCCATGTTAATTCCCATTCATCTACCTTATTCCTTATTAGGTGTAACGTTGGCGTAGGTGATAGGTGTTGAAATATGTGGATGTTATTGAAATTAGGGAAATACATGAACTTGTGTTATCCGTAATCTTTGCTCAGATAATCAAATGTATTTTTATATGATACTTACGTACCTAGCTGCACACATAGGACTAACTGATAACCTTTTTCCATGTAAACTCCTTCCTATGTACGTATCTCATCTTTATTTCTATGTATCTCTCGGTGTTCCTGATTAAGCTGGAAATATTTGCAATAAACTGATATATGATAATTTCAATAAACTATTATAAAAACTTTTATAACAATTTGTAATAGCTTGAACAGGCCTAATAATAGTGATGGTACCGATATTGAGATACTATGTATATTACTGTGTTAATATATACAATATGAAATGAATATTTCCCACTTACAAATACCTACTAGCTGGCCTCCGGAGGATTGACTTCAAGTTGCCGCTGCTTGTCACTACTGATGTAATACTACAGCAAGATAATCATATAACTGTTGTTTCAAAATGTTTACACATAGAAATATTCAATTCTTGAAATTCTGTACATTAATTTTAAACATAGTAAATTATCCCGTCTGAAAATACACCAGCGGGCCTTCGGAGGGCTGACGGAGGTAAATTTGCCGCCGGCGGCCGCCGCTCGCCGCTCTAGAGTTTCGCGGTCGTTTTCAGAGACAGACAATTTTTTCTTGGCCTACAATAGGTGCTTGTTCTAATGGAGATAGTTTTATTTTGCGCAAACCCATTTATAAAAAAAAAAAAATAAAAAAAAAAAAACGCCTATCCTAACCTTATAGGTTTTAATGAAACCTAACCTAACCTTAGCCACAAAGTATACCTAAACTAACCTTATAGGTTTCATTAAAACCTAAAAGATCCAGATTCCGTGTTTTTAATGGAAACGGTACCATAACATTCGGATTTTTTTTTTTTTTTTTATAGGTTTGCGCAAAATAAAACTATCTCCATTAGAACAAGCACCTATTGCAGGCCAAGAAAAAATAGTCGGTGTCTCTGAAAACGACCGCGAAACTCTCGTCCATTATAACCAGTTTAGGTTACCGTTAGGTTAGGTAAAGGTCAGTTAGGTTAGGTATTCATAATCACAGGTAAAAGCTTATTAGTTATACATACATACTCCACTCCATACACACTCTTTAACTCTTCAATACATCCCACATTCCCTCCCAGTCTACTCTGTCATATGATTTGGTATTAGTCCAGATGAACACCGAACTCACTTTGGTGGACGAAACTATTTTTTTCTGGTGTGTTTTGATGTGTTTTGAATGAATCTGCTAACCATTTCTGTGGCATTTTTTTTTTTTTTTTTTTTTTTTAGGTAAAGGTTAGTTTTTTTGTAGTTAGGTAAAGGTTAGGTTAGATATAGGTTAGGTATGGGTTAGGTTAGGTTTAGGCTCTTTTTTTTTTTCCCAGAAAAAAAGAAAAAAAAAAAAATTGCGACAGAAACGGTTAGCAGATTCATTCAAAACACATCAAAACACACCAGAAAAAAATAGTTTCGTCCACCAAAGTGAGTTCGGTGTTCATCTGGACTAATACCAAATCATATGACAGAGTAGACTGGGAGGGAATGTGGGTTGTATTGAAGGGTTAAAGAGTGTGTATGGAGTGGAGTATGTATGTATAACTAATAAGCTTTTACCTGTGATTATGAATACCTAACCTAACTGACCTTTACCTAACCTAACGGTAACCTAACCTGGTTATAATGGACGAGAGTTTCGCGGTCGTTTTCAGAGACACCGACTATTTTTTCTTGGCCTACAATAGGTGCTTGTTCTAATGGAGATAGTTTTATTTTGCGCAAACCTATAAAAAAAAATTAAAAATCCGAATTTTATGGTACCGTTTCCATTAAAAACACGGAATCTGGGTCTTTTAGGTTTTAATGAAACCTATAAGGTTAGCTATACTTTGTGGTTAAGGTTAGGTTAGGTTTCATTAAAACCTATAAGGTTAGGATAGGCGTTTTTTTTTTTTTTTTTTTTTTTTTTTAATGGGTTTGCGCAAAATAAAACTATCTCCATTAGAACAAGCACCTATTGTAGGCCAAGAAAAAATTGTCTGTCTCTGAAAACGACCGCGAAACTCTCGTCCATTATTACCCCTAACCTAACCATTACCGTCGGCGAGTTTTCCCCGATTTATGTAGGGACGAGCATTTCGGTAGACGAGAGTACCAGTGTCATGACGGAATTTTGGGGGTAACTCCTATGGGGAGTTTTTAACTGGTCAACGTTACTTGAATGATATTACTTGATTATGATTTGATAAAAGATTACAACTTGAATGGAGGATTTAACTTAGTCTTATGACTTCACTATGTGATTATCGTTTGACCACTTCTCACTGCGGAGAGTACTGGAAAGGGGGTGATGTATTTAAGGGGGAATGATAGGGGTTTAGGTTAAGGGGAAGTGCTGCCACCAGCCCGGGCGAGTAACTCCTTGGGTTACTCCCTGGGCACGTTTGAATAATATTAATATTAGATTTATCTTGGTAGTCGTGATTGGTACGTGGAATTATACCGAGTAAGGCTGACTCTTTTTGGAAGTGTGGGGAATTACTGTCCTAACACAGAATAATCACCTGGGTTTTATAATAAACACAAGAACTATATTTGAAACATCATCCTATTTATTCGCCATGAAACATTATTGCTGTTTGAGACCTTAGACACATACATAAACTCTAATCTGGATCAGGCAAGCTACTTTAGAGCATAATCTCCCTTACAGAATCATTCTTAGAATTACCACCTATATACCCATCGACTGAGCACTATAGGTATACATTGAATATATATATATAGGAAAGAGAATGTGAGAGTAAGGAGTTGGGTGTGTGGATTCACAATGACCATGTGTTCTTGAGAGGAAGGCGTGGGACGCCTCCCCGTTGAAGCCTCTCCCTGGGGGAAGGACGGGTGGAGACTCGTTAATAATACTTATAAGGATGGGTGGACCTCCTTTACGTTAGCGTACACTAAACATAGATACCCATATTTGAAAATATAGATAAAAATAATGATAACAAGGAAAGGGGGGGGGGGAACAGGAGCGGAATTTGTTACATCTTACCTGGGGGAAGGACGGGTGGAGACTGGCGTCTCACGGAGATATGGCCGTCGGCATAAGGAGAGTTGTTTGAATGGTCTCGCCGTGACCTCAAATGAAGAACTTATAATCCCGAAATAAAATTTTAAATAATGAAAACTCGCGAAACCTAAGAAAAAACAGCCTATAATACAGACCTGTTACTTTGATATAGAAGAATTTAATATGCTTAATCTAATACCCGAGAAGGGTGTGATTTGTTGTCACGTCAAATGTCCGAACGCATTTTTAAGAGCGAGAGGGTATGGAAGTGTTTCTTAGAAATTTGGTAGGCTTTCATTTTAGCGCGTATCTTTACTAACACGTCCATGTATGACCATAACCGATAACGATAGGGATTATTTTGAAAGACATTAAGAATCTGGGAGTGTTACTCGGTCTGATCAGATAGCTGGGGAAAGATGAAAAGATTTGAAATCATTAGTTATCACTGATCGCAGAATAATTATCCCACGGATCTTGCCTCGCATACGGGATGTCGGGGGGGGGGAATGGAAGGAAGGAAGAAAGAAAATGGCGGAGGAAGGAAAGAAGATAAACAAAATGGTGGTTTAGAAAGAAAGGCGATGAGTCACCCGTGAAACTAAAAAAAATGAACTACTTACAAGACATAGCTCGGGAATTATATGATAATAATTCTCATACTATCTCTCCCGAATAATGGGCATTACACGCGTCTATTCTCCGGGAAAATTAAATTCTTCAATATCAAATTACCTACTTACGGATCATGTTTCCGTTTTAAAGCTGCGTCAAGAGGAGGTGTGTATGGGACGAATTTAGTTAATTTAATGGAAATTCTTCTGTTCTTTGAAAACGGGTGTCTGCTTGTGTTTAGATTACACGAAAATTCAATGAAAGGAAATATCCCAATCAACCTGATACCTGGGTAATGACGTGGCCGTCAAACCTGACTCAGTGCCCGTATTCTCGTTGCGGGGAATATCCCAGAGGCGCACGCCGGCTAGCCTCTGGTAAATGATAAGAGCCCAACAAGTCCTGAAATATCCGCCACACCGCAAGCTGGTTGACTGTAAAGTGAGAAGCGAGTACTACTATCTCGAATTAAAATACTCCTCCCACTGAACCAGGCTTAGCCCGTGAAAACCAGACGCTCCGACTTCTAGACATGAGAAATCTCCTAGACCAAATTGTTTCATCTAGTCTGACACTACACTACCCTTGACTCAATAATTTACATTTAACACTTTTCGCTTAATCTTCACCTGAATATACCTGGTCGTGTTGATTGTAACTTGAATTAAAATACCTTGAAGACTCACCGAACCAGACTGAGTCTGTTAATGAAATTCAAATGAGACTGGTATCCCAATCAACCTCTTACCTGGATATATTAAGAACATACTGACCCTCAATTTGTTTTGAATCCTGGTCAATGTTTTACATTTAACACTTTTCTATTTGATTTCCACAAGAGTAATAACCGGGTGACGCTACAACTACCCTAACCAGAGTAGGTATTAAACTTTCAAGTTCATAAAATAAATTTTCAATGTTCATAAAAAAATTAATTTGCAATGTTCATGTTCAAAATAATTCTTCCTTGATTTTCTAATATTTAACTAATTCATAACTAACACTGCACTGAACACTCCTCGGTTAGTCTTCTAGGAGGTCTCCGTAGGTCGGGTTGTGAAGCTTGAGAGTGCGGAAACAGATGTCGTCGAGCTCCTTGCTATCGACGCAGCAAACGTCGCTGGCGTCCTTGGTCAGACGGTGGATGGATAGTATGGCGCTGTATGACTCGGCTACCTTAGGCGACGGGACAACCGAGAAGGTAACCATTTTCTTGTCTGGAAACTCCTCTAGGATCTTGGAAACTAAGAGCGTATCCCTGCCTGAGTCTGTGTCTCCCTTCTTGGCGGTGGCGTCCACGATGTCGCTCACAGCGGCGATGATGTAAATGTTCTTAGCGCTGGGGTTATTATCGTAACTCATGACGACGTCAGTGGGAAGGCTGAGAGAGATCCAGGACTTCCCTCCCGACGAGGCTTCACGTCCTCTCTCTGCCATGGTGGTGGTTGCAGCTAGATGTGGCGTCTGTAGCGGCTAGGAACGGCGGCTACGGCGGTGAAGCGCTGCATCGATGGGGCGGGTGTGGCGGCTGTGGTGGTGAAGTTGAGGCGAGCGTGGCGTCGAGGCGCGCGGCAGTCTCGAAGGGCGCGGCGGCGGCGGCGACGAAGGGCGCGGCGGCGGCTGGCTGTGTCGGCTCGCTTCTTACAACTCACTCCCACATGGTCATGGTTCATGTGTGTAGAGTGTTTGGTTTATAGGGGGGGAGATCTAATGAGCCTACTATAATGATCGATTGCTATATGAAAATTTACTGAAATTTGACTATCTTGCTATTTATTTTCCCAGGTGAGATTCTGTTGCTGTTATTTTTAGGAAATAATATACCACCGCTTTAGTCACCAGTGTCATGACGGAATTTTGGGGGTAACTCCTATGGGGAGTTTTTAACTGGTCAACGTTACTTGAATGATATTACTTGATTATGATTTGATAAAAGATTACAACTTGAATGGAGGATTTAACTTAGTCTTATGACTTCACTATGTGATTATCGTTTGACCACTTCTCACTGCGGAGAGTACTGGAAAGGGGGGGATGTATTTAAGGGGGAATGATAGGGGTTTAGGTTAAGGGGAAGTGCTGCCACCAGCCCGGGCGAGTAACTCCTTGGGTTACTCCCTGGGCACGTTTGAATAATATTAATATTAGATTTATCTTGGTAGTCGTGATTGGTACGTGGAATTATACCGAGTAAGGCTGACTCTTTTGGAAGTGTGGGGAATTACTGTCCTAACACAGAATAATCACCTGGGTTTTATAATAAACACAAGAACTATATTTGAAACATCATCCTATTTATTCGCCATGAAACATTATTGCTGTTTGAGACCTTAGACACATACATAAACTCTAATCTGGATCGGGCAAGCTACTTTAGAGCATAATCTCCCTTACAGAATCATTCTTAGAATTACCACCTATATACCCATCGACTGAGCACTATAGGTATACATTGAATATATATATATAGGAAAGAGAATGTGAGAGTAAGGAGTTGGGTGTGTGGATTCACAATGACCATGTGTTCTTGAGAGGAAGGCGTGGGACGCCTCCCCGTTGAAGCCTCTCCCTGGGGGAAGGACGGGTGGAGACTCGTTAATAATACTTATAAGGATGGGTGGACCTCCTTTACGTTAGCGTACACTAAACATAGATACCCATATTTGAAAATATAGATAAAAATAATGATAACAAGGAAAGGGGGGGGGGAAACAGGAGCGGAATTTGTTACATCTTACCTGGGGGAAGGACGGGTGGAGACTGGCGTCTCACGGAGATATGGCCGTCGGCATAAGGAGAGTTGTTTGAATGGTCTCGCCGTGACCTCAAATGAAGAACTTATAATCCCGAAATAACTATTTAAATAATGAAAACTCGCGTACCTAAGAAAAAACAGCCTATAATACAGACCTGTTACTTTGATATAGAAGAATTTAATATGCTTAATCTAATACCCGAGAAGGGTGTGATTTGTTGTCACGTCAAATGTCCGAACGCATTTTTAAGAGCGAGAGGGTATGGAAGTGTTTCTTAGAAATTTGGTAGGCTTTCATTTTAGCGCGTATCTTTACTAACACGTCCATGTATGACCATAACCGATAACGATAGGGATTATTTTGAAAGACATTAAGAATCTGGGAGTGTTACTCGGTCTGATCAGATAGCTGGGGAAAGATGAAAAGATTTGAAATCATTAGTTATCACTGATCGCAGAATAATTATCCCACGGATCTTGCCTCGCATACGGGATGTCGGGGGGGGGAATGGAAGGAAGGAAGAAAGAAAATGGCGGAGGAAGGAAAGAAGATAAACAAAATGGTGGTTTAGAAAGAAAGGCGATGAGTCACCCGTGAAACTAAAAAAAATGAACTACTTACAAGACATAGCTCGGGAATTATATGATAATAATTCTCATACTATCTCTCCCGAATAATGGGCATTACACCAGGTACCATGAGGCAAGGATGGGTAATGTCACGGTGGTTATGCAACTTGTTTATGGATGGAGTAATAAGATAAATCAAAGCAAAGGTTGGTGATGTTGGTATAGACTCAAGAGTATTCATTGGCTCGTCAAGTAACACTTAAACCATGATGTACCACTGTACTTATTATGAGGAAAGACAACAAAAGGAACTCAATTAATAAGGTATTTTAATACTATCATAACCATGAATATGTACAACCTACAAAGAGAAGACTACGACGATGAAAAAATTTCGAGTTGTTTTGGGCGAAATTGATATTCCAGGTGCTATATTTCCGTGCTCGCTGACAACATAGAGAAGACCTGAGGTGATGGTTGATGTGCAAAGGCTTCCAAACCAGGAAAACAGTCACAGCAGAGTCTCATTAAGAAGTAAAATAAGCAAGTGGTAGGGACTCATTACGTATACGTACCTACCAGTTGCTTACCTTTTGACGAGGCTCTGTTATGACTGTTTTCTTGGTTTAGAAGCCTCTGCACATCAGCCATTACCTCAGGTCTTCTCTATAGTGTTGTCAGCGAGAACAGAGCACAGTAATATAGCACCTGGAATATCAATTTCGCACAAAATAACTCGAAATTCTTCCATCGCCGTAGTTTTCCCTTCATAGGTCCACCCGCGGCGACTCCGCCTTATCCCCACAATGCACCGATGTAAACAAACCGTGACGTAGTTATGGGTAGGGTCCATTACAGATGTCTGAAAAAATTGCGGAATTGCGAATTGCGGACCGCCAAAATTTTAAAGCGCAATCGCAATAACTTGCGGGATGGGTCATTCGGTTGCGGAATTGCGCAATTACGGATGCCTGAAAAAAAGCGGAATTGGGGGTTTGCGGACCGCCAAAATTTTGAAAGCAATCGAAATAATTGTGACGATCACCACCTTCAAAATGGCAAGTGCCCGCGTGAACATTAAGTTCCCACCAAATATGGTGGAGACGCACTGCCAAACTGCCAATGAGCCGTGTTTTGTCGTCCAAGCACCGTCGGGGATTACGAAGACCACTCCAAAAAACACTTGCTGAAATGTGTGTTATACTGCTCTGGATATTGTTGCAATGTTTTGGATGATTATTATTTCGGCCCTACCAAGCTTGTTGTGTTTTTGTCGCAGAAACCAATCCGTTTTTCAATTAGAGAGAACTGCAACTCCGAAATGCCAGTGGTCGCTGGCAGTTTTAACTCACAATTTGGTGAAAAGTTGGTCAACTTGAAAGAAAAATATGGGCTTATTCCACTGCACTTAAAACACACAAGTATAATATTAAGAACGATTTTCTTCTAATGTATATTGTATAGAAGCCTGATTCTGAAAAAACATTGTAATAACCAAATAACCAAGGAGGTTATAGTTGAGGGAGGCGAGGTAAATGCTACTCTATGATATTATATAGTCAAAAAAACGAATGTTTAGAAGTTATCTATACCAGGCATCATATTTTCCTGTTATTATTGTGTATCAATCAGATAGAAAGCCTAGAAGTGCAAGAGTCGACGCGTGAAGTGGCAATGTTTTGATTCAATCTTCCCACCACATCTCCCCGGCCCACCACTCCCCGCCGCGGCATGTCGCTCCACTATTATAACCTACATTGTCGCAGCAACAAGCCGATTTCGGCATTCTTTATTCTTTTTTTTTCCAAGGATTGCTTATTGCTTTTTGACAAGCGTTTGCCAGACGCAGCAGTACGTCTTGGGAAAACCAGTGGGGAACATCGCCCAAATTTTACATGCCACAATATACATGTAAAAAAATCTATTAAGCTTTGCTACTCGAGGCGAGTAATTTGCATTAAATTGCTATTATAGAACGTTCCATCGTAATGCATGTCCATCCATATAATTAGTAGAACAACAGAAAGAACTATTTTTTTGGTATTCAGATGCGGTGCATCAATGTTTATCGCGAAATTAATTTATGAAAAATATTAGTCGCGGAGCCAAAACACAGTAGACCAACCTTTGAGTTAAAAACTGCTAGGACCACTGGGCATTTCTCGAGTTCCAGTTCTCTCGAATTGCAGGAAAAAAACGGTTCTTCGTACCAAGACCAAGCAAGCATCGTCCAAGCATCGCTAGCTAGTGTTGTAGCTAGTGTAGCACAGTCACTCACTCAGTCAGGGCGTTCTGCGACTGGGATTGAAAGCGGTACGCTCACTACGTGGACGTGTGTGGATTACTGATTTATCCTACAAATACTGTTGTTGTGTTAGTGAAGTACTAAGATTGCACAAATTAGACAATAGACATGGTTACTGGCAGTGGTTAGTAGTTAGTAACCACTAACCAGTGGGCTATTGTGGTTAAAAACGGGTTTATTAACTTATTTTATATGATAACAATAGGCTTAATAAACGGGGTTTAGTAAATAAAAAGGCTATTTTGCTTCTGTCTAATTTGTAATTCAGAATTTCAAATTTGTCTTTTATTTTGCAGATTGTGCTCATATAATTAGCGTTTAGTAAACGCTAATTTATGAGCACAACTGCAAAAATTAAAGACAAATTTGAAATGACTGCAATTACAAATTAGACAAGCAAAAATAGCCGTTTATTTACTAAACGCCGTTTATTAAGTCTATTTTGCTTCTGAAAATGAGGAAAATTTAACCAGAATGGACAAGTTTTGTCGCCATCTCCGTCGCCTAGGAGTAGGAGTATGAATACACTGGATACTAATAGTGTTAGAAAGGGGATTGTGTCAGAAGTGACTTGGAGGCTCAGGATGATTTTCCCAGCACTCAGCCCCTCAGCCAGAGCACTGAGGTGAAGCAGGCAGGGCCAGGAAAAAAGGGGGGGAAAAGCTTCCAGCTAACTTGAGTCACGTGGACAAGTAAGTTATTCCTTATATTACTGAGTATTTAGTAAATTTAATTGGTCAATTTATAGTTTCAACCCCAAACCCAACGATTTTTTGATGCGCCTTATTATAACATAATATGGCGCACATAGGTGCACATATGTGCATATGATGCACATAAGGTGCATCAGAAAATCGTTGTTGTGGGTGTGAAAACTATAAATATCCTTTAATTTACTAGTTAAAAGTTAAAACATAGAAAAAATGTTTTAAAGGCTGAATAAAAGGCGTATATATCCAATAATTTGATATTTTTGAACACAGTCATCACAGAGAGCGGCCTGCGCGGCGGATTTATTTAGTTAACGTTCATTTTTGCAAGGGTAATACTGCATTATCAGAAAAACGAAATATATCAATGGAAAGTTAATACAATTCTACTTCTATTTATATCTTTCATGTAATAGTTGTCCCCCCAAAGTTTTTACATGACGATGCGTTTAAGTGAATTTTAACAGATATTTCTTCAGAGTCTCATAATGGCCTTTATTTAATGTGTTTTACTGTGTTTTATGTGATAATCTTATAGAACAAACATTTCCGAAGATAACAGTATATCCTTTATACATGTATAACACGATATACTGCGGGGTCATGCCTTGAGCACTTCCCCGGGTCCTGGGTGAACGAAGAGGCCCTGGAGCTAAGATGGCGCCCAGTAGCATTTAACATAGGGCCTATGAATGGCGTTTAAAGGGGGGTTCACCCCTGAGGTTTTTTCGGAATTTATCGACCGAGAAGGCGGTCTGGGCTGGGGCTGGTGTCATGATCGCAATAGGTTTAAAAAAAAAAATCACACACCGCTCACACGGTCTTTTATCGACCGACTTGCCGAGAATTTCGCGCGCCAAATTCAAATAAACGCAGAAGCCAGCACCACCCTCTCCCAAATCACCCTAATTATTGGTATAATTTCGGTATTGGGCACTAAAAACTAACAAATTTAACTTACATCATCGTGCAGATCTTTCCATCCTTAATTTGAATCCCAATCTCCCATGCCAATGGCTTTACATTTTAAAAACCCAAAAATTTTTCCATTTTAGCTAGCCATAAACGGTTTTTTATTTTAAATCGTTTATGTTAGGTTGAAGTGGGGTTGATTAGTAGATGATATAAAGGAAAAAAATGAAACTATCAATATATTCATAAATAAAGTGGCGAAAACGATCTATCGCGCCCCAAAATACCACAAGCCAGCCATCCCCCCCTATACCCCTAGCGCGAGGGGACCACTGAGTTATAGAAGGGGGGGGCGCTTCCTTGGGAGCCACTAATCTATTTTAAACATGGACGGGGTCGGGAGCTGGGCCCGAGAACTGAAGTCACCAGCCCCCATTTTGTCAAAACCCAAAAAAAATACAGGGGCCCGGGCCCAGGCAGGGCGGGGTTTTTGCTGCTGGCAGGGTGAACCCTAATTACCCACATATATAACACCTACTCTATTTAAACCCCCACTTACTACTACTATTACCCCCTACTACACATTACCACCTACAACACTATTAACCCTAATACTACTCTAAATTAACCTATGCATCGCGAACCCTTCCAAGTCATCTATTTACGGTATACACAGACAACAGGTGTGTTGCGAGGCCGTACAGGGGTAGTGACAGGTGCGCGAGGCCGTAAGGGTGTTGCGAGCGTACAGGGTGTAGTGCAGGTGTCTTGCGAGGCCGTACAGGTGTATAGTGACGGGTGTGTTGCGGGGGGCCGTCAGGTGGTTGACAGGGTGTTGCGGGGCCTACGGGTGTAGTGACAAGTGTCTTGCGGGGCCCGTACAGGTGTGTAGGGGCGGTGTGTGCGAGGCCGTAAGGTGGAGGACGGGGGGTTTTGCAGGCCGTACGGTGGAGTGACAGGTTGGGGTGTAGGGGGTAAAGCGAGAAGAGGCAGTTTAGCCCCCGGTGTTTTGGTGTCTGCCCTAAGAGCGAACGCGCAGTTCTCGTCCACTATAAGGGCGCCAGGCCCTCCACCGCGGCCCAGGTCGCGCGACCCCAAAGTGGTCCATAGAAGCTACTCTCGGGTTACAGGAAGTTTAAAATAATAAAAAACCTTTGGCCTAATCAAAAAAACTTTTTTTAATTGGGTATTAATTAAAAGTAGTTAGTTTCGTACCTGATTTGATTTTTTCGTACAACCTGGGTCTTTTTCTAATCTAGTAGTAAGTTCAACTCGGAGTGAGTACGAAACGACTTGGGTTTTAAAAGGCTACGAAAAAAATTTTTGGTAAAAGGCGAGTTTGCGGTCGCTTTAAGAGACATAACTTTTTTTTTCTTGCCCTACAATGGGTTTTGGGTTGAAATGGAGTAGTTTTATTTTGCGAAACGCCCCCCCAAAAAAAAAAATAATAAATTAATGAAACCCTAACCAAACCTTATAGGTTTTAATGAAAACCTAACCTACTAACCTTAAATTTTTAATAAAAACCTAACCTAACCCTTATAGGTTTTTAATGAAACCAAATAACTTAAAGGTTTTAATGAAACCAAATTTAACCTTTAGGTTTAATAAAAACTAACCAAAAGGTATACTTTTTTTTTTTTTTTTTTTTTCTTCGCAAAAATAAAGCTATCCCCATTAGAACAAACACGCTTATTGGGAAAGCGCATGATCATTTGTATCATAACCGCACTCAGGTCTGCTTCCCGTTCCCCACAATTGTTAACAATTAAAAAAATATATTTATATCTAATTTTTATATAAAAAAAAGAACCATACCACCTTTTTTTTTTTTAACTAGTAGTTGGTGATGGGGTGGGTAGATGTTAGAGGGAGGGTGGGTGGGGAGTGGGTGTGGGTGTGGGTGTGGGGGTCTGGGTGTGTGGGGGGGGGGGGGTTTGTGGTTGGGGGGGTGTGTGTGTGGGGTGGGGTGGGTGCGTTGTGTGTGGTGGGGGTACTCACAGGGGGAAAAGATTTCCCCATTTCCAGGCCCCTGTCTGTTTTGTATAGGAAAATGCAGCACGTTGGCAGACGAGGCGAAAAACCAGCCAACACAAACAGCTTGGATGACGAGGCCGAAACACACCCGGGGACAGCAACGCGCCCCAAAAACAAGGTTTTGTTTGGGTTACGGAAAGATGGGGACAGGAACCAGTGCTGAGCCAGGCTTCCGCGATCCATGTTATATAGATCAGTGTCGGAGCGCTTTGACATCGGGAGCCATATTGAAAACACCACCGGCGAAACCGCCAATAGCCAAAGCCTTAAGCTGCCTCAGTTTTTTTTTCTTCCTCCTTTAACAATTATATGTGTACTATATCCTTTTTAATAAAAAAAAAAGAAATTTACCATACAGTACCCTTCAAAAATTTACCTTTGAGGTATTTGATCAAAAAATTTTGAGAAGAATTTTTTTTTTTTCTCCTCTCTCTCTCTCTCTTTCTTCTCTCTCCCCTTTCTCATCTCTCCTCTCTCTCCTCTCTCTCTCTCTCTCTTCTCTTCTCTCTCCTCTTCTCTCCCCTCTCTCTTTCTCCCCTTCTCTCTCTTTTCTCTTCTCTCTTTTTCTCTCTCTCTCTTCTTTGTTAAAACCAAGCAAATACAAAAAATTCACATTAGGGAGCGAAAATAACTAATAGCTTTTTTATATGGAGAAATGAAAAATTAGGCATTGATCAAATAATCGTGCTGACTATAAATTTTACAATATTTTCATACTTTGTAAAAAATTTTCCACCAAAAGAACGAAGTATGTGAGAAAACTGATGTGATAAAGAAACCCGATGTATTTCGTTTTTATATGGAAAAAAATTAAAGCTCTTGTTATGCCTAAGATGTAGCATATTCACGATCCGTGGACTTTATATACCCCTTGCCAGGTTAATTTGAATTAGACTGGGTTAAAACGCTTCAGGTATATATATATATTGCATATATGCATCCAGTCATATATTAAAACAACGACATTTTGACAGTAAACCACCTAACATCAATTTTTATACGAGCAAAATGCATATAATGATAATGAAGTCATGATTTTTTAAAAATATTCACTGCTTAGATCCGAATATCATGTAATTGCTGACAAACAAGCATGTTGACAAAACAGTTATCTATGAAAAAGATATATTTACGACTCCTAAAATTTCGGGAACAGGCAGTGGACCGTCCTCCCATTGACAAAAACCGCACCCCCCTTTTGACGAAGTCAGAGAGGCTTTAAAAAAGTTGAGGGTGGAAAGGCCCCTGTGTTTGTAATATCAGTGCGGACCCTCAAGCTGGGGGGGAGGCCATGATCCCCGGGGCATGCTGTCCTGACTGCCGTGTGGGAAACAGGTACCATTTTCCCTGAAGGAAAAGGGGGTGGTCGTCCCCCATTGGAAAGGAAAAGGGGACCGTCGGACTCAACAATTACCCCCCCCCCGGGATTACATGTCAGGTACCAGGGAAGGTCTTGCCCCTCTATGAGACACGGATTCGCAGTCATTGGGGAAGCATCGAGACCTCAGCAGTTGGGTTTTACGCCAAATAAGTAACAACGACCGATCCAGCGCTTCGTGTCCCCGGTGGAACGCCCATGTGAGTTTTCGACAGGGGGGTGTTGAGCCCTTTTTTGTCTCAAGAAGGGGTTTGATCAGTGCATGTGAGTCCTCTGGGGTTTTGCGACTTTGAGGGGATTCCTGCAAGGCATTTGGTTTGAAACTGGTTGTATTCTGGGAGAGAGTGCTGTGAAGTGTGGGGGGAGGTGTACCAGCTTCTTTCCCTGTGAATACAGGGAAGTAGGCAAAGGGTGCGTCCTTGCCCCCATCACTTTTCAACGCTTGTATGGACTGGGTATTTGGGCAAGGTTGTAGATCAAAGTGATTGGGAGATCCGTCGGCAACACCAAGATCACTGATCTTGTTTTGCCGATGAGCAGTAATCCTTTGGTCGCTAGAGGTCCTTGATGGCTCTCGAGGCGCTCACGGGAGGGGAAAAACCTTTGGGAATTTAGGTTTTCCCGGCTCAGCCAAGGTCCCGGGTTGGAGACTTACAAAGAAGCAGTACAGTCGTTCAGCGTTTGGCGAGGCATTAGATTTGGAAAAATTTTTTAAACCTTTGGGACGCAGTCCTAATGGGCGGCGGGACCAAAAAGTTTTGGCGGATTGGCAAGCCCGGTGTTATGGAAACCGCTCAGCGGGGAGTATTTGGGGTTGTCGGTACCTGGCAGAAAGGGCAAAGTCGGGCTTCAAATCGCTTTTATTCTTTCTTACCTAGGTTGTGAGCAGGGACCCCCACCCACCCAAAACAAAAAGGGGGGGCCCCGGAGGCCCTCCGTATGTCTACCGGCGGCCCGAAAGAAGTGTACGGACGTAGGGGCCGCTGGGGATTTTTCAGAGGTCCCGGCGGGCCCCCCTCCCAGCGGCCCGCCCCAGGGATTTTCCTTTGCCGCGGTTATATTAATGATTGAGGGGAAAATTTAGGTTATACTTTCGAAGTTTTGCAGAATATAATGTTTTTGGGGTCTTGCCAACCCATTAGCCCATTATTAGTAATGGATGTTTAACATTTAAAAAAAAAATTTTAATCTGCAATATACTTAGAAAGTATAACCCCAAATATTCCCGTCTTTTTTCCCGTAATACGATGAAAAGGAGATATAATTGCTCGGGAAGACAAAAACCTTTTTTTTTATATAATATAACACTGGGGAGTGGAACACGTACAGCCATGTAGAAGGATATTGATTGGGCGAACAACAAACAACATCCACCCGCTTGTGCGCTTTTTAAGTAACTGATTTTTTAAGGGATTTCACCCAGTCATGAAAAACAAAAGCGCCGAGGAAATTCCCCCAAAAAAAAACGTTGTCGTAGCAAAACATTTTTATTATTCCGTCTATTTCATTAATGAAGACGAAAAAAGTTAAATAATTTTTTTTCATTATGTTATCGATGTTTAAAGGGAAATTTAGGGCCCTTGTGGGTTTTTTTAAAACCCCCTTTTAAAGGGGTATGTCGTTGGGGTTTTGTGCATTGATAGCAGGGAATTCAAATAATATTCTGTTTAAATCAAATTATCCATGTTAATTCCCATCATCTAATATTCCCTTTTTAGGTGTACCATGAGTTTGATATGTGTTTTAATGTTGGAAAAAGATAGAAATAAGGAAAATATGACTTGGCACATTTACCGTAAACTTTGCCTTAATTAAAAAAAGTTATTTTTTTATGATACTAGTAACCACATAGACTAATGAAACCTTTTCCATGAAACTCCTTCCCATGACGTATCTCTCTTTATTTCTATGATTTGGGGGTTTCTGATTTAAACTGGAAATATTTGAAAAAAATGATATATGATAATTTCAAAATATTATAAAAAATTCTATAGCCCCCTTTTTAATAGCTTTAACAGGCCTAAAAAATGTGAGGTACCGATATTGAAAAACTTTGTATTATGTGTTAATATTTTAAATGATTGAATATTTCCCACATACAAAACGTACCAAACCCAGCGGCCCTCCGGGGTTGCGTCAAGTTTGCCCGTTTCCATGATGTAATACTACAGCAAAAATAAACATTAACTGTTTGTTTCAAAAATTTAAATAGAAATATTCAATTCTTAAAATTCTGTACATTAATTTCAACATGTAAGTTTTTTCCCCTCTGAAAAAAAACCCAGCGCCCTTCGGAGGGGTGACGGAGGGAAATTTTTGCCGGGGGCCGCCGTTCGCCGCTTAAGCCTAGTAGGCCCCCCCGGTGATTTTAGCGGGAAATAGGGACTTGAAGAGACGAATCAAGCCTTTGTAAAAAAAGGTCTTTGCAGAATCATGGGGTATCGCTGGGATGATTACGTGTCAAAAAAGCGATTGCACCGTGAGACTGAAACGAGGCCTATTACCTGCATAGTCCGTCAGCGCCAACTTCGGCTATATGGGCATGTGGCACGCTACCCTGAAAACCGATCCTTCCCATCGGGTTGTATCTGTAAGAGACAATCCTGCGTGGAGGAGGCCAAGGGGGCGCCCACAAGGCTCGTGGCTAAGGCAAGTTGATGTTTCTTGTCGAGAGCTGCTTGGTATGGGAAAGGAGCCTGCATGGGAACTCGCGCGTGGTGACCCCCGGGAGTGGCGTCGTAGGGTGGGCGAGGCGACGCGCCCCCGGCGTATGCCCCCAATGATTGATTGATTGAATATTCGGGATAAATAGGACTAAGTGTGCTTTGCTTACCTGTGAAATGTTATCCCAATTTTTCTTGAAGTATTCTTGTGCCATTTTTGCAACCGTAGCTGCACAATGCACCATCTTTATTGTAATTCAAGAAATCATTTCCAGTAAACACAGGGCAGCAGTTCAACTTCCGCGGCTGAGTGGTGTCTCGAGATGGCCGTCAAGTGCGACAGCGCCGCCCTGGTGGCGACACGACAAACTGCGCGGCGCTGACAGAAGATAGCCCCTCCAGTTATTATAGAGCTCAGTGGACGGGACCCCTGACCCTGCTGCTTTGATCTTGATTGATCTTGATCTGATTTGGGAGTCACCCAGCAGATGCTGTCAGTGAAGCCTTGGGTCCGGCGTTCTCCCACACACGTAATCTGTTGGGAGAGAAGCAAAAGGGGGAAGCAAAACTAGGGATTTCTTTTTCCCCTCCTTCCTCTCTCTGCATCACATTCATACGGGGTCCCCCATCACTGAGGGGGCCCCTGCCTCTCATGCTCTCTCCTACGTGCTCTCCAGAGTTCTCCAAGAATTCTTTTACACTCTCAATCACACGACTGTCACTCCTCCACTCAGCACACAACCCCAGCAGGTACTCCATCTCCACTCTCCTGTCTCTCATCTCTCGCCATTCTTCCACTCCGACCTCTCCTACCGGGTAATGTAGGAGACTGCCTGTCTCCTACATCAGATCAAGTCTGCCTGAGACTTGATCTTGATCTTGATCTTGATCTGGGAGTCACCCAGCGGATGCTGTCAGTGAAGCCTTTGGTCCGGCGTTCTCCCACACACGTAATCTGCTTCCTGCCTCACTGCCCCTAGGATCTTGATTTTGACGTTACAGGTGGCCCTTTCTTCATAGGCCAGGCCCTTAAACCGGCTGCGCAACAACAAGCTCGAGCACGAGCTTGACAGACGACCTATAAAGCGATACTAAAAGCAGAAAAGGTCACAAGAAGAAGAAGAAGAAGATTTGTCGACCGAAACGAATTGCGTGTGTGAACGTAATCTCCGCACTAGCCCGCAAGAGACCGACTTCTCTGTCGACAAAAAATGCCGAAAAAACCTCAGTGTGAACCACCCTTAACCCTCTTTCATATGGATACCCTAGTCACCTAGTGATTACTAGCCAGTAGCCTAGACTGTGAAGAGTAAAAGTAAAGAAAAACACTAAAAGAGACAAAGACTTAATTGTGAATGACAAGTAATAAGTATAGACAGAAACAATAGGAATACAGAAGTATTAAAAATAAACACTAATAAAAAGTCTTGAGACATTTTTGTTTTAATGTACCGTAGATAACAGTAAAGTCGCCACCTGCAGTAATGTCGCCAGGCGCCATATATTACGAATTATAGCATTACTACTGATAGTACTGATTTTCAGAGGTGGGCATCGCAATTTTTTTTCCAATTCCGCAATCGCAATTCCGCAATTCCGACCTGCACCAGTCCGCAATCGCAATTCCGCAATTTTTTTCAGATAGGCCTTTTCGCAATCGCAATTCCGCAATTCCGCAATTCCGCAAAATAATTTTGACACCTACAATTAAAACAAAACACCTACTATTAAAACAAAAAATGTCTATAGACTCTTAAACACCTACAATTAAAACAAAAAATGTCTCAAGACTTTTTATTAGTGTTTATTTTTAATACTTCTGTATTCCTATTGTTTCTGTCTATACATAGGCGTATTTTGTGCGTCCTCTTGGAAGTAAAATTATACTTATTTAAGCTCCGCCCCTGCTTGCCATCACAAAATACGATTGTAGCGCTGCCAGACGCTTCTACAGACGGACCCGAAGGAAAATGTATCGTACATTCACTGGAGAGCCAGACAGACCTCGCTCTCACAACCTTAAAAAAATTACCCAACTGTAATTCGAAGACGTACGGAATCATGGTACATCATGTTGCCACCACGGAAGACAGCAACAATTTATCATTTACATATATCACTTTTCCTCTCTTCTCTTTTCTTCCTTTCCCTTCCCTTTCCTTTCTTTTTCCTTTTCTTTCCTTCTTTCTCTTCCCTTTTTTTTCTCTTCTCCTCTTTTCTCTTTTCTGCTCCTGCCTCAATTTCCCGGCGTTCGCCCTTTTCGGCAGACCGCTATAGGTTAGGTTAGGTTAGAAAAACGTTAGGTTAGGTTAGGTTAGGTTAGGTAAGGGTTTCGTTTACAACGTGAAAGTAACTTTGTGTGGGAATCACAATGAGGTTATTTTCAAGAAAATCCTGTGGTTAGTTTCGGAGCTACAGCCATGCGTAGAGGGCCGCCAGCTGCCGAAATCGGCGAACGCATGAGGAACCCTGGAAGCACTCAGAGCACCTCACCTGGCCTCAACTGGAGGACTGTGGCGGTGTTCGTATATCCATTATGTACATTTTGTGGGTGACATTCCTGTGTAAGTTACGACAAATGTACCAGTTACATTGCATTTTAAAGTAATTATAACTATTACTAAAGAGACTGTTTATTATTTTAGTGTATTATGGCCAAATTACAAGTTTTATCGTGCTAGCCACAAGTCTTAACAAGGGTTCGGACGCATTGAAGATTGAAGGGAGTGGAAAAATTGTTCCCAGATGTCGCTGGAGAATATTAAATTTGTGACATCATTAACTGTTGAGTTGTTGTATATATCCGATCAACGTGTTGAACCTACTCCTAATTAAATACAGTATCCTTTGCGTGTCGTGCGCATGTTATGATGTTGAATTGGATGAGAATTAAAGGAAAAGAGAAACATTTACGGGAGGAGTTTTGATAAGATTTTCTCATGCGCGCGACTGATTGGTCAGGCTCTTGAAACCACCACCCACACCCACGACTGTATAATTTTACAGGAAAAGAGTAAATTCCGCTGCCGGGAGTGACTCTGCTCAGTTTTCTGTGCACGCAAAGAGTAAAAAATAAGTGGGCGGAGCTTAAATAAGTAAAATTTTACTTGCAAGGGCATGCACAAATACGCCTCATGTTACTTGTCATTCACAATTAAGTCTTTGTCTCTTTTAGTGTTTTTCTTTACTTTTACACTTCACAGTCTACTGCAGAGGTTCCCAACCTTTGTCCAATGGCGGCACACTAATTTAGTGTAGAAAATAATGTGGGCGCACCTGTCACCAGGGCGATTTTTTGTGCACACTCCAGGCGAATTTGGTGAAATCAAATCAAATGTATTGCATTTTTGCATATAGCCATTTTTTCAATCCCAATATATTAAAAATAAATAAAAAATATATATAAATGCGATCTCACCACACTCCAACATACAATTTGTTGGAGTGCGGTGAATCTAAAAAAAAAGTACAAAAAAAAAATATAAGTATAAATAAAAAAGTACACAGTTTACAAACTTACATACCTTTTATTTTTGGCAGTGTCAGTCTTAGTGAGAAAACTTACGCTTGCCTAGTTTTTGCAGATCCGCGCGAGTTTGGAGAAATATTGGTGAGGCAGACTTTCATTTCATGGTCAACACTTTGCAGTTGGACCGTTTCTTATTTTTTATGTTTATTAGCAGGAAAAACCGATTTCGCATAGGTATGAGGTGGAAAAATTGAAGCAGAATTGTAAGAGCTTGCTTCGTTATGTGTGGAATTCGTCCTTAAGCTCCAACCAAAATTTTTCGAGTGCAACTTCACTGTGCTTTAATTTGAAGAGCGGTCGTTGCGGATATCAGTCAGCTCCTCTACCTGTTGAGACTAAGTTGCTGCGTGTTTGATTGAATGAAAGGTTTCCTCAACCAGTCATATTGATAACCGATATTTTCTGGAAAGTACTTCATGATGTTCCCCTCCAGAATTTCGAGATGTTCGGAAATCAAGGGTGCAATAATTTAATTATTGGCAGCTTTTGGAAAAGGGTCCATATTGCCGTCTTCTAGTCTTCCTTTCCACATCGTAATTTTTTCTGTCAGGCCTTGACTTTATCCGCAGAAGTTAATATGTTCTCCTTCTTTCCCTGCATGCTACTATTGACCTTGTTCAGATGTCAAAGATGTTACTAATTTACCCTAATTTCGCACCCCATGTTTCATCAGATAATAACTCGCAGAATGCGGGCATCGTTTCAAGTGTAAAAAAACGAAAGTAGTTCTTCCCTTAAGTTCAAACACTCGTGACAAAACCTTTCCTCTTGAAAGCACTGATTTCCCGTATGAAGTAACAGGGATACATTGTCGAAAACCCGATTTCTTCACAAAGCTTGGAAAATAATCGTGACTTGAGCGGTTCGCTTTCACAAAATTTACCATCTTCACAACTTCATTCAGGACAGTTTTCAGTTCGTTTCCTAGATTTTTTGCAAACCAGTGCTTCCCGATGCAGAAAACAGTGAGTCGTAATAACTTTTTTGTTCTTTTTTTCACTAATGAAACAAACCCCTTTATTGATCCTGTCATTGAAGGAGCCCCATCTGTGCAAATTCCAACACACGAAGTCCATTTCATACCAGCATTGTGCATGTACTCATTGACGCAATTAAATATTCTTGGGCTGTTGTGGTTTCAATCTTTGCAGAAAAGGAACTGTTCTACTATCTTATTAGCAGCAACAAACCGAATATACACCAGCAATGAGTTTTACCTGCAAGCCCTGTCGATTCGTCTGCTTGAAGAGCGAACATGTCAGTTTCTCTATTGCTTCAAATACACTTCGGATAGTTTTCTGACATGTCTTCTATGCGCGGCTGATTGTATTGTTTGAGAGAGGGACTTTTTTAATTTGGTTTCAGCTTCAGTTCGAGCATTGTTTTCACTATAGCACAGCAAGTGGGAGAAAAAGTGATTCTGCGACTGTGTGTGGTTTCATATTTTTCCCGCTATAATTTCGGCTATAAATAGCTGGCTTCTGAGCTGCGTTAGATGACTTTGGGGTGTTTTCAAAAACAACCCTCTGTGTTTGCTGTAAACGTAGAAGTCTTTCGAAGTAGTCCAACCCTTTATCAGAAAGGTAAACCGTGTTTCGCAGTGGAAATGTTTCTCTAACTTGCTAGGAACCATTGCTTCTTGGCCAATGTCTCACTACAAACGACACATTTTGGATTGGGGCAAAATTTCTCACCAACCCAAGTGAAGCCATTGCGAGATAACTGTCAAAATATGCCGTCGGGCCCGGGTTTTTGCTAGTATGCGTGACTGATCCTTTCCATGAGCTGGGGCCAGCAGCACTAGAGATCTCCTCCACCACCCCGGATGGTTCATCGTCCATCGATGATTCATCTCTTTTACGCTTTCTGATCACAAACTTATCCATTGTTTTGAGAACACAGTATCAACAAATAATTAGAAACACAGTATAAACAGAACAAGTATCAACCAATAAAGAAACACAGTATCAACAGTGAATGTTTAAGCAGCAAACCTTTGGTATCCGCACGACTATTCAACACCAACCTCTCTTTTCCAACACCCGGACGGAAACTGAGACCAGGTCTGCCACTCTGTGCCTGGCGGCAGCGCACTAGCCAATGAGTGGCGGCGCCCCGGGTTTGGGAACCTCTGGTCTACTGGGGCCAGATCCAGCAAAAAAGTGAAAGTCAAGCGGTGTAAGTATGGTGTAAATGCTACTCCGGCGCAACCCTCCCCCCTCTTGCGCCGAGGCTGTTTGAATAATCTGCCGAGATGGACTTACACCGGGGCGCAAGGAAGAGTATCTCGGAGTATCTCCAGAGACAGCTGATTGGCTGGCGAAAACATTGACGTCTCCTCGCTAATAGCGAATCACAGCAGTGTTTATATTATCTATTCAGATCTATCAGCCAATCACAGGCTGTCACGTGATAAATAATGTTTACAAACTTTAAAATCAGCTGATTACTCAGCTGGCATCTGGGTTTGACACAACAAATCGATGTATCATGTTTAAAGCGATAAGGAAGGGTTTGATGATGATGATTGAAGAATTTCGTCAGTTTTTGAAGCAGCTGAGATAATCGCTGCTGTAACCACAGCTCTCTCGCGGGACTACCCGGAGCAGAGAGCTGTCTGCTAGTGCTTATAGTGTTGGCCGAAGCCAGCACCCCGGGAGGCGGGTTACAAAACCCCGGCAAAACACCCGGTACCCATTCACTGCTGGGTGGACGGGGGCTCGGGTTTTAAGGAAACAGCCCACTGTTTCCGCTCCACCCGGGGATCAAAACCCGGGACTTCTCGGTTGTGAACAGAGTGTGCTTCCCCCACACTAAGGGGATACAGTTGATTCGGGCCGCCAGTTGAATCAGGCCGCCTATATTAAATGCATACGGGACGAGTTTCGCGGGCGTTTTCAGAGACACCGACTATTTTTTCTTGGGCCCACAATAGGTGCTTGTTCTAACGGAGATAGTTTATTTTGCGCAAAAAGAAAAAAAAAAAAAAAAAATAGAAAAAAAATAAACTTAACCCAACCTTATAGGTTAATGAAAAACCCAACCTAACCTTATAGGTTTTAATGAAACCTAACCTAAACCCTTTAAAAGGTTTAATGAAACCTAACCTAACCCCTTTTAGGTTTAATGAATAACCTAACTTTTTAAAAACCCCCTTTAAAAACCCCAAAAATATACCTTTTTTTTTTTTTGATTGGTTTGGCAAAAAAAAACTATCTCCATTAGAACAAGCCCCTATTGTAGGCCAAGAAAAAATAATTTGGGGGTCTCTGAAACGACCGTTAAACTGCCCTGGGCTGCTGGGTATGCATGCTACTATAGGCGGCCCGAATCAACGGTACCCCCCACTAAGGGGTACCATTTACAGTACAGATTGACCAGAAATAAAAAATTTGGAGGCAATAATTTAAGGCGCAGACATCCCGATTGACTTTAATAAATTTTCTAGGGCAATAATGGGCAGCATCCTGATTAACCTAATAATTCAGGGACAAAAAGGGGGAGAATCATGGGTGACCATATTAATCATATAATTCAAGGGCGTTAAAAGGCAGACATTTTGAGTGACCTAATCGTATCATGCAGGGATAATGAGAACGGTACCTGGTACTCTCGTCTACCGAAATTCTCGTCCTGACACCAAAACCGGGAACTCTCGCCGAAGGTAATGGGTTTGGTTTGTAGGATATTAAGGGAAAGATATCGGTAAAAAAGAACGAGGACTGCGCGGTCATTTTCTGAAACACTGACTGATTTTCCCTTTCTAAAATTAGTGCTTTTGGTAAAAATGGACGAGGGGCTGCACGGTCATTTTCTGAGACACTGACTAGTTTTTTCTTGGGGAAAATTAGTGCTTTTGATAAAAATGAACGAGGACTGCGCCAGTCATTTTTTGAAACACGACTAGATTTTCCTTGCCTAAAATTAGTGCTTTTGGTAAAAATGGGGCGAGGACTGCGCGGGGCATTTTCTGAGACACTGACTAGTTTTTCCGGTAAATTTCTAGTGTTTGCCCATACTCTCCCACTAACCCCCCAAACAAGTTTGGGCACCTGTGGAATGCGGGGTTTTCGGGTGGGGAGCAAATAATGCGTCGGAGACGTAATTTAAGAATTGTGTAGAGGAGACAAACTCCCTAGATCTAAAATAATTTCCTTATATCTAGAGAAATTTGCCCAACCCAAATTAACCTAACCTAGCGGGGGGCTTGACCCACCGATAAAAAAAAAACCCAACCTAACCCAAAACTAACCAAATCTAACCTAACCTAACAGATCTAACCTAAACCTAACCAAATATAACCTACCTAATCAATAATACCCCAACCAAACCTCCTATATGGTTGGGGGGCCTCTGGAAGTGGAGGTTGTGTCTGTATGAGTATAGTCTAAGACAACTATATCATTTTTACAATATGATATAAGTTTGGTAAAATTCAGTGTTTGCCCATTTCTCTCCCACTTCCCCCAAACAAGTTTTGGGGAACCCGTGGGGAATGCGGGGTTTTCGGGGGGGGAACAAATTTTGCGTCGGAAATACGTAATTTAAGAGTTTTTTAGGGGTTAAAATTCCTAGATCTAGGGTAATTTCCTTATATCTAGAGAAATTTTCTAACCAAAATTAAACCTAACCTAGCGGGGGGCTTGACCCACCGATAACCTAACCTAAAACCCAACCCCAACCTAACCAAACCCAACCTAACCAAATCTAACCTAACCAACCAACCCAACCAAATTAACCTAACTAAACTCCTAGCGGGGGGGGGGGGGGTTCTCAACACTTCAGTCATCATTTTGTGAGGGTCGTCAGGTTCACACGTCTCTGGATCAGAAGAAACCAATGAAATTTTCCCTAAATCTAGAGAATTTTTTAAATTTCCATAACTCAAAAAGTATGTGGTTGCGACGCATATTTGTTTCCCCAGCCATATATCCTGCATTCCCCCAGGTCCCCAAGGGTTGTTTTTGGGGGGGAGGGGGGAGTATGGGCAAAACACTAGAATAATACCATAAGTTTTAAGGGTTACGCGCAAGTGCATTAATACTGTACAGTATACTAAACAAAAAATAATATAGAAACGCATGTGGTAATGGTGGCAGTGACCGCCAGTTATCGTCCATTATAAACTGAAACACCAACCGAGAAGTCTTGCCGACATAAAAGTTTTCGGCGAGTTCCACTTGTAATAGGTGCAAATGAAAGAATAAAAGGTATTTCGTATTGGACAAGTTTTTTGCTTGTCCCAAAATAATTTAAAACTACACTTCAATACGATACATGGACATTGGTTACGTAACATGTCAAAACCCCAGACTCCCCAATCACTAAACTAACCCCGATATTCGCCCTGAATTCACAAACACGGGTAAAAGCTGTTTTAAATATATAGATTGGGTACTGTTATGTTAATAAATAAATTTTAACTGTCGCTTAATAGGAACTCTCGCCGACGTAAAAAAAATGGAGGTAAAACTTTGGAAGAAGTCCTTCACCCCTATTTTTTTTCTTCCCCCTATAGCCCAACAAGCCTGGGGAAACTGGCGGGAATACGGGGTTTTTGGGTGGGGGGAAACAAATATAAGTGATTAATGGCTCCCCAAAAATCATCAAAGTTCACTATATGTAAAAATCTAACCTAACCTAACCTTAACCACAAAGTATACCTAACCTAACCTTAAACCACAAAGTATACCTAAAACCCAACCTTAACCACAAAGTATACCTAACCTAACCTAACCCTTTAAACCCCAAAAATATACCTAACCGAACCTAAACCTAACCTTAACCACAAAATATACCTAACCTAACCTTAACCCCAAAGTATTTTTAACCTTAACCACAAAGTATAACCTAAAACCCAACCTAACCTAACCTTAACCACAAAGTATACCTAACCTAACCTTAACCACAAAGTATACCTAACCTAACTCTTTCCGACGGTAATGGTTAGGTTAGTAGGATAGAAGGGGAAAAAATACCGGTTTTAAAAATGAACGGGGACTGCACGGTCATTTTCTGAGACCCCTGAATAATTTTTCCTTGGGTAAAATTAGTGCTTTTGATAAAAATGGACGAGGACTGCGTGGTAATTTCTGAGACACGAATTTTCCTTGGGTAAAATTAGTGGGCTGATTAAAAATGGACGAGGGACTGCGCGGTCATTTCTGAAACATGACTAGATTTTCCTGCCTAAAATTAGGCTTTTGGTAAAAATGGGCGAGGACTGCGCGGTTTATTTATTGAGACACTGACTAGTTTTTCCTTGCCCAAAATTAGTGCTTTTTTTACAAATGGACGAGACTGCGCGGTCATTTTCTGAGACACTGACTAGTTTTTCCTTGTCTAAAATTAGTGCTTTTGGTCAAAATGGAGGGTGACTGGCGGTCATTTCTGAGACCCCTGACTTTTTTTGCCTAAAAATTAGTGCTATTGGTCAAAATGGACGAGGACTGCGCGGTCATTTTCTGAGACACTGACTTTTTTTTGCCTTTCCTAAAATTAGGTTTTTCAGATGGATAGAAACAAATCTAACCTCCTAACGTGAGGGCTCCGCCTCCGCGGGCCCCAACGGTTTAATAAACCAAAACCAAAAACCTCCATAGGGTTTGGGGGGGCCTCGGAAGGGGAGGTTGGCCCTGTATGAGTATTAGCCCTCAAAAAACTATTTTCATTTCCCTAAAATTTAAGGTATTAATTTTTTAAAAGGTTACCCCAGACTGCTTTAAATGGGGGTACAGTATACTAAAAAAAATTTAAATAGAAAAGGGTATGTGGAAACGGCGGTAGCGACCGCGCAGTTTTCTGGGTTCCATTATAACTAAAAACCCCAAACCCAGAAGCCCTTGCCGACATGAAAGTTTTTCGGGAGTTCTACTTTGTAATGGGCAAATGGAAAAAAAAAAAAGTTTTTGTTTTTGGGGGCCAATTTTTTTCGCTTGTCCCAAAAAAATTTTAAAAAATTTATTTTTTTAATCCCAATACTTTTTGGGGTTTGGTTTTACGTAACATGCCAAAACCCCAGACATGCCCTCTTGAGAAAAGTCTATATTTTAAAATAAAAAAGTACCCAATCTATTTTTTAAACGTTTTTTCTCGTGTTTCTGAATTCGGGGATTGAATATCGGGTTTAGTTTTAAACCGAGGTTATTTTTAGGATGCCCACCCACAAAACAAACCTGGCAAAAACTAACCCCCGATTTCAATCAAATTTTTTGGGCAGGGGTTTTATTTTTATGTTTCCCCATCACAAAAACAAACCTCGGCTAAACTAACCCCCGTATTAAATCAAATTTTTAGCCGAGTTTAGTTTAGTGATCCCCCCAAAACCAAAACAAACCTTGGCTAAACAAAACCCCCCGATATTAAAACCCAAAGTTTAGCCGGGGTTTTAGTTTAGTGATGCCCCATCCCCCTAAACAACCCGGCTAAAAAAAACCCCGATATTCAATCCCTGTTTTTCAAAAACACGGGAAAAAGCTTTTTTAAATATATAGTTTGGGGTTACTTTTTTTTTTAATATATGATTTGGAACGTCGCTTATAGGAACTCTCCCCCAAAGTAAAAAAAATGGAACATTCCCCCGGACGGGGCAAATTTTTCCGTTGGGGGAGACAATTCCGGTACCAAAAAAGGCTGGCAAACGTAAACCTAACTACCATTCGGGGTAATGAGGGTAAAGCGCCCTGATGACCTAACCATAGGGGCAAGGTCATTTGGAGGAAAGGCATCAAAACAAAATTTTCCCTTCTAAAAAACGTCCAAATTCCGAAAAGGGGGAAACAACTTTAAATCTAGTCGTGCGATAAAACCCCGCCTCGCCCCACAAAAAATTTCCGCCCCCGGGACCCGCTAGTGGTCAAAAAAACCGGGGGTTTGCCCAAAAACCCGAACTATACAACAAAAAAACCCGAAGGGCCGGGTCCCTACGGCCGAAGCGGCCTCCCCTACCGAGGCTTGTTTTCTTCTAACTTTTTGTAAACATACCCCGCTCCCGGGCTACCAATAGGCTTTATTTTTAACCTTTACCTCGGTGGTAAAAGTCTATTAGGCATGATAAAAAGACGTTTTATTTAATAAAATGAATACGCCGGGGGGTACACCTCCTTTATGAGGTGGTGTAAAATACGCCCCTAATATTGGGCCCCTTTACGTCACGGAAATGGGGGTAATATAAAGTTGCTGGATCCAGACGGGAGGGTGGGGCAGATTGGGGCCTAGGCCCAAAAATCTGGCGTTTGGACGTCAAACGATTTGGCGCAGATTTTAACCCTGATCCAAAAAAAAAGTTTTTCGAAAGAGAATATCTCAAATTCCCCTGACAATTTCGCCGGCGTATTTTGGTTTTCGGATTTGGCCCCTCGTCTAGGTCCGTGATTCCCGGGGGGGCCGGGGGGCCCGTAAGCATGGCTTCTCTGGCTCATGGGCGCCCCGGGTTCTGTTTCGCGTCTCTGGTACGTGGCCCAAAATGGGTTTTTGGTCATTTTAAAAATGACCCGGGGCTTTGGGTATGTCCGAGAGCTGCGATTAAAAAGGGTGCCGGGGGGCCCTCCCGCTGGATGTGACGAACTCCGTGATGGAGAACAAGGCCCGGGTATAGGCCGGCTGCGTGGGAGGTCCCCTCGCGGTGGAGTACCGGGCCCTTTCCAAGGGTAGGACCCGTGGCACCCGGGAAAAGCCATGTAAATGCACGTCCTTTGCCACTAAGCGATATTTTTGAGAATATGGCAATTTTTTTGTCAGTACTGAGCGGGAAAGCTACTGACAAAGGAGTAATAATCCAGATTTGATAAAGGATAGGGCTGGATGATTATGTACTAAGTGACCCCAGCCCACATCCCTCGTGAAAAATGGACTCACTTTTTCGAAAAGGAACAATTTTCCAATCTATTTTTAATTACATCCTTTTAGTTAGGAACAAACAAACAAACAAACAAACTATTGTAAGATTCATTCATTCAGTTTTCAGGTAAAATCGATTTTGATTTTCCTTTATGTAGTACTTTTTTTTTTTTTTTTTTTTAAAAATTTTCGTATTTATCGACGCAGTGAGAGGATTCACTGTAACGACAGCCTCTCTCAAACTACCCCTAGAGAGCTCCCTGCTAGTGTTATAGTTTTGGCCGAAGCAGCACCCCGGGAGGCGGGTTTACAAAACCCCCCCCCTACAACCCGGTACCCATTCACGGGGGGTAGGGGCTGGGTTTTAAGGAAAAGCCCCAATGTTTCCCCTCCCCCCGGGTATCGAACCCGGGGCTTCGGTTTGAACCGAGCGTGCTACCCTACACTGGATACCCAACTTTTTAAGAGGTGCACGACATAACATTTTTCAATTTTGGGCACCAAGACCATCCTTATTCATCACGAGGGTCTTTAAAAAATACTTTTCTTCAAAAAAAGGAAACAGATAAGCGAGATTTTTGGGGACTTCTCAATCTAAAAAAGGAGAAATGAGTTAATTACCCCAATTTTTAGAAAATTTTAATTTTTTTTAAAATTTGTAAAATTACCTGGAGGAAACATTATTTTTTTTTATTTTAAAATTTAAATGGACAAACTTTTTTAGAAAACTAAAAAGCAAAAGAGATTTGAAAATGCATATTTTTATTTTTTTTTTTTGTGATTTCAACCCAGATTTTTCAAAAATTTGATATAACTTTGTATTTACGATTTTCTGAAAAGTTTCATTGTGTAATAATTCACTTAGTAAATCTTGTAGCGGATAATTTAAGCTTTCTTTTATTTTAATTTAATTTCCGTAAGTGTTTTTTTTAGGTGCATGGCATCGAAAGCAGGCCACCGTCATTCGGAGGGTATTTCGGAAAGCACAAATTTTCAAAAAAAATCCCCGTGATTTAGGATTTTTGCCGGGTTTTTTCAGATGAGACTTCCCTCGTTAATATTATGCCCTAGGTGGTCCTCTATAGAATCAGGTGAGTGATCTCGGGGCCTCTCAAAAGGAAAAACCCCCCTTGGTCCTGGATATGAGCACCTTGTACTGACCGACTCCAAAGCGCCCCGGCTAGAGTGCAGCAGCATCATTCATTTTCCGAGGGACAATGAAAACCCTAATTTCCCACAATCAGTCGACTCCTGGAAAACTTCCTCGGGTGTGATGCCAGGGTTTTTTAAGCGTTCAACCCGTGAGTTGGAAAAAATTTAATCAAGATCAACTCTCATGAAAAAAAGAAATTTTGCTAGCTACAGCTTTAAACGTTTGAATTATTTTTATTCAGAGGGAAACGCTCCCACCAGTCCAAGCGGGTACCCATGGCCCACCCCTTGAACAGTTTTAATATATATAAAGTTCGGAGCATGGGAATATATTAGTATACGAGTAAGTCTGAAATTTTCGGAAAACGTGGAGAAGTATTTCCCACCGAGAATAGTCACCGGGGTTTTGCAAGAAAAAAGAATTTTACTTTAATTATTTTGGGTTTTTTTAAAAAGAGGTTTTCTTGGTTGAAAAAATTATGTATATTTATGGGTTTTTAATTTAGTGGATGGAAAGTTTTTGAAAAGATAACCTGCCAAAAAGGACATATTCCCAGGCCCACCATCTAAAAATACATACAAGATAAAACACCCCAAGTATACATGGAGAAAATAGGGGAAAGGGAAAAGGGAGTAATGAAAGTTGCGAGCGCGACCCTGTGGAAAAAAGTGTTCCCCTTGATAAGTCTACCGCGTGCTGGGAGACGGGGAAAAAAAAAAACGAGTCCCCTTTGTTAGGCGGGGGGGGGGAGGAGACTAACACTGGTTAAGTATCACATCACAAAAAAAAAAAAAAGAGGGGACGAAAAAAGATAACCTTTTCCTGGGGGACGGGGAAGAAACGAATGCCGGCATGCTCGTCATGGAGGACTGAGGAAGCTAAAACGCGGGGAAATTAACGAGTGTTCAAATACTCACCAGAGTCTTCATAAAGAGGGACACGAAGTGTCGAAAAGTTCTTATTAGCTGGGGAAGCAGATATACTACGAAATGAGTAACATAACACAATTCTCAATTTTATGAAGAAAAAAAACTTAATTCATAAATCAAACAACGGGGGAGGGTATTAAACTTAACCAGAAAGCCGTACGAACGCATTTTTTTACAGTGGGGGGTATTTTGAAGCGTGATAGAATCTTTGGGGGACTCTTAATTTAAACGAAAGATACTAATTTATGCATTAATATGCAAAACAAAACTCTATTTTCCTCTTTTTAAGGATGCTCAGAATCTAAGAGTGTTATTCGATCTGCCAGGAGGGTTAAAAGGGGGAATAAAAGTTTTGAGTCTACAAGTTATTGGTAATCGCAAAGGGTTAAGGTCTACAAATTATATACCTCGTGGCTCTGGCGTTTTTTGGGGGGGGGGAGAAGGAGGAGGGGAGGGGGGGGGGAGATAGGAATGCAAGAGAGAGAGAAGCATACGAGCGAAGGATAGATAATACGAGAAATAAAAATAATTTGAATGGCCTTATCCTAATAAATAACCTGTTCACCTATATACTGGATTTAGGCAACACTTAGTCTAGACTAAACCTATGGTTATTGAAACCTTCTCTTTCTTTCATAGACATATAACTCGGAAATCGTGTGATGGAAATTTCCATCATTACTCTTGGAATTTTCCGGCATTACACACGTTTATCCTCCGGGAGAATTAAATTTTTTAACATCAAATTAATACTTACTGACCCTCCGTTTCCTTTCGAAATCTTTGTCAAGAGAATGTGTGTGAATGGGACGTATTTATGGTTATTACTGGATATCTATTATTCTTTGAACGGGTATCGGGAATGTGTTTAGATTACACGAATATTCAATGAGAGGGAAGTATCCCAATCAACCTCCCACCTGGGTTAAATAACGTGGTCGTCAAAACCTGACTCAGTACCTGTATTCTCGTTGCTAGGAACGTCCCAGAGGGGGCACGCCGGCTACACTCATGGTTAGATAAACGAGAGCCTAACAAGTCCTGAAATATCCGCTACACCTCAAAACCCGGGTGACTGTAAAGTTGAGTAGCTGTAAAACTATCTCGAAATTAAAATACTCCCCTCACCGAACCAGGCTGAGCCCGTGAAAAATAGATACTCGAATTCTAGATATGAGAAATCTCCTAGACTAAATTGTTTCATCTAGTCCGACACACACTCACCTCCTTGACCCATCACTTTACATTTAAAACACTTTTCGATTAATCCCCACACGAGTAATAACAGAGTGACGCTACAACTACCCTAAACTGAGTAGTATTTTCATTCTCTACACGCAACCCGGGTTGACTGTAATTTGGGAATTAAAATACCTTGAAGACTCTCACCGAACCAGACTGAGTCCGTTAATGAAATTCAATAAAAGACTGGTATCCCAATCAACCCCCTACCTGGGTATACAAAATACCCCCAAACCGAGTAGGTATTTTCCTTCAAGTTCAAAACAAAGTTATCAATTGTCACGTTCAAATATTTCTTCCTTGATTTTCTAACATTTTTAAATAATGCTTAACTAACACTGCATACTGAACACTCCTATTTAGTCTTCTAGGAGGTCTCCGTAGCTCGGGTTCTGTAGCTTGAGAGTGGCGGAAAACAGATGTCGCGAGCTCCCTTTCTATCGATGCAGCAAGTATCGCTGGCGTCCTCGGCAGACGGGGATGGATAGTATGGCGTTGTATGGGTCGACACCGGGTCGGATACCTAGGCGATGGGACAACCGAGAAGTTAACTATTTTTTGTCTGGGAACTCCTCTTTGGATCTTGGAAAAATAAGAGTGGTCCCTGCCTGAGCCTGGTGTCGCCCTTCTTTAAGGTGGCGTCCACGATGTCGTTCACAGCGGCGGGTGATGTACAGGTTCTTAATGCTTGGGTTATCAGCGTAACTCATGACGACGTCCCCGGGTAGGCTGAGAGAGATCCAGGACTTCCCTTGACGAGGGTCCACGTCCTCTCTTCGACATGGGTGGTGTGGCTTTGGTGCGGCGGTAAACACGGGGGCAGCGGCGGTGAAGCGCGGCAGATATGTCGCGGGGATGGTGGTGGTGACGCGCGGCATGCGGCCCGGCTGAAGTGGCTGGATGGGTGTGAGGTGCGGCACGCTGTGGCGGGGGGCGGCTGTGATGGCTGAGTTGCGGCCTGCTGTGGCTGAGATGGCGGGGATAGCTGTGATGCGGCCCTTCTTACAGCTCATTGCCAATGGTCATATGGTTTATGTGTGTGGGTGTTTGGTTTATGGGGGAAAGATCTAATGAAACTACTATAATGATCGACTACTGTATGAAAATTACCGAAATTTGACTTTATCTAGCTATTCCCAAGGTGAGATTCTGGTGCTGTTATTTGACAGGAAAAAAAAATCCCACCCCTTTAAGTCCCCAGTGTTTGGTGCCAGGGTTTTTAAATGTTAACAACTGTGAGTTGGAAAGAAGTTAAATTTAGATTAATTCTCTACTGAAAGAAGTATTTGTTATATAAAGCTCAATACTCAAATACGGCGTCATGAGCCCATATTGGAGTTGGCTGAAGACACTCCGAAGGAGAGGTCCCTGCTCTCAATTACCACAGAAAATGTCGCAGCATTTTCACGATGAAGAAAGCACTAGATGGCATCCTTGCTCAAAAAGAGAAGACTACCAATGGCTGTCCTGAGGATAGCAACCATGCAAGGGCTGGGCGTGCAATCTCTAGCACCTCAAGAATATAGAAGCAGAGTGCATATTTTGCCAGCAAACAAACAAGTACGCCAAACGACAGAAGACTCGAGAATGTTGGTGAAGTGCAGAGAACTGAGAGCTGATGCTAAGATCAGGAAAAGCCGCCACAAAGAAATGGACAGCAGAATACTTGGCATTGTAAGCAGAGATATTGTGGCCGCTGAAGCACATACCACAGGTCCTGCTATAGATTCTACACACGGGCGAAACTTCACAGCAGAAGGGTGCTGTCAGTGCCCATGACAAAAGAAAAGATGGAAAGTAAAAAATTTTATGAGGCGGGCTGTTAGTCGTCAATACCAGTAGCTTTTCATTACCA
>JACEEZ010018122.1:0-22500 GCA_016584305.1 Chionoecetes opilio
GGGGTTAACTTGAATGACGTAAATTGTATTGGTGCTGGCCTGATTCTTTAAAACCGAACTCTCTTGTGTCTCCTTCGCGGTTGCCCTTTGGGAAGCCTTATTGCCTCATCTTGACAACCGGTCAAGGAGGGCTGCAGAAGTAAGTGAGTGCCTCAGCGTTTTTGTTACCTAAACAGCCCTACCTGTACACCTGGTTGGGTGTGGTAAGGTCCAGGGGGAGTAAAGAGCGTAAAATTATATATATATATATATATATATATAATATATATATATATATATATATATATATATATATATATATATATATATATATATATGCGACCCACCTGGCCCGATGATGTTGGTTCCCACGTGTCCCCTGATTTTTGGTCCCCTGATGTTCTGCCTCCCCGTATCTATGAGCCTCCTCTGCACGTCCATGATGTTCCTGCACGCCCCTGACGCCCGGCCCTATCCTGATACGTTTGTCCCGTGCCGCACGCCTGCACGCCTATCCTATTCGCCCACGGCGCTCTATCATGTTTGATGTCACGTGCGACATCTTGTTTTGATGTCCCGCCCGCACGCCCCTGACGGCAGTCTATCCTGGTATGTCTCGTGCCTTCCGCACCCCCTTCACGTTCCCCACGTGGCGCCCTCGTGAGCCTGTTCCTGCTCTCCTGATGTCCTGCGGCCCACGATCTCTCTGCTCCACGTGTGTCGTTCAGCGAAAGTGTTAATATTTTCACGTCACTCGAAAAACTGTGGCCCGTTCATATTTTTCTTTGTCACTTGAAAAAGTGCCCAAATTTCTCGTGTGCTTTGCGATATTCGTGCTTTGCCCTATATTATTTTGATCTTGCTAGACTCATATCTGGTTACATTTTTCATTGCAGTGTTGCTATATTTGGGGCTATTTCTATCTTTCGTGAAATTTTTGTGCGTGAATTGGGCTACAAACGATTTTTGTGTAAATAGTGTGGAAATTATCCACTAAAACCGCTCTAATTTAGATAAAGGTATTAATTTGAATGGTGGAATTTGGCGCCTACCACCAGGAAGGCGGGATACGAATCCAAATCCACCTATGTATATATTATTATAGATTTGGGTATAAATCAAGATGTATTTAGATATAGTAATATAAATTTGGTGGTATTCACCTATAATACCACAATTAATCAAAGGATTAACATAATATAAGAATTGTGAGGGACTTCCACGTATAGGAGTAAATATTATTGGAGCATTCCACGTGGAGGCTCCAGCCCAGCTGTCTTGAAAGGATTTTAGTCAAGACATATTAGTTACGAGTTAGCCGCTACAATATGAAGTTGTAGTGAGCTTTGGATTGTACACTAAGGTGTAGTCAACCTCATATTAATATGAGTAACCTTTAACCGATCAATCGGTTAAGACAAGGACGAGGTGTAAAACACATCTTATAAAAAGCCACGTCAGCCCAGTCCGCGACGCCATCACGTTCCACAGCCAGACGTCCTTGCCATTCTGTGTACCCCAGCGTCTCTCCAATGCTTCCCCAAGGTACAGATCAAGCCTTAACCCACTTCAACCCATCTGCCACTGCTGAGTATACCTTAATTAGCGTCTAAATAGGGTATCTGTGCAGCTTAGGTAAACTATGGGTTAATAGCAAGGTGAGTTCACGTTAATTAACTCTATAATTTCAACAGTTTGTTGTCATCCATCAGTTGATGGGCGATAATTCCTACAAATAGTTTGGGCTGGAAACTGGAAACGTGCATTCCTTTTTCTGGCTGTTCATTTTGGTGGCTTTGTGACCTGCGCGTCACCGAGGGTAGGATTTCACGGTCAGCCCGGCGCGACCTCGCTCGGTGTTCACCACCCCCCACCTCCCTGAAATGGTAGACAATGGCATGACCCCTCAGGCGACGTGGCCTGCCGCCGCTGTTCCCTGATGCTCCGCCCCCCCTGGCTGAGTCACGGCCACCTGCGTGGGTCGGATCGGGCCAACACGACGGCTTATCGCCCGCCCGCCCCCTCTCTGCCTCTCTCCAGCTTGTCCTATCGGCGATGCATCCCGCGGACTGCCTCGTGGCTGTCACCGCGCTATCACACGCCCGCCCGCCTCTTCCCGCCCGCGGCCTGTCGCCCGCGCGCCCACGCGCCCTCTTGCGGCTTGCCTCGCGCCCGCCCACCATGGCTATCTCCCCGGCGCCGCCCGCGCGCCCACGTGCGCCTCACCTAGGCTGGGTTTCTCTGAGAGCCCCGCTGCCCACGCCCACGCCCATCGGCGACGCCTCCACACTCATCTCTCCTTCGTTGGCTTAACAATGCTTTCGGCTGGTGTCGAGATTAGATAACTGCAGAATGTCTATCTCCTCGCTTTGTTGTTTGCCTGTATGCGTTTTCATCGAGTCTTTCAGCGAGACAAGGTGTAGATCCTCATTTATGTGTCTGTTGTGACACTGGTGTGTAAGTTACGCATTTTTTTAATCATAATTTTCTACTTTGGTATACTGCTTTGAAGATTTTAGATCTGGAATCTAGGTCATAATTTCCACTTTTGATATTGTATACTGTTCTCAAGACCACTGATATGGAATCATTTGAGTCATAATTTCCACTTTTGATATTGTATACTGTTCTCAAGACCACTGATATGGAATCATTTGAGTCATAATTTCCACTTTTGCTCATGTATACGGTTTCTTACAACCAATGATGAATTTTTGCGTACTTTTATTGTGATTTTTGGTTCCCATCTTTATATTTTGCATATGTGCTCAGTTTATTTTCAGTCCACAACTCGCCTGCGTGGTTAACTCATTAATGTCTCAACTTATTTTCTGTCCACGACTCGGTTGCGTAGTTAACGTGTTTACTGTTCTGCTTATTTTCAGTCCACGTCTTGCCTGTGTGCTCGAGTGGTTAACTAAAATGCTCTGCGTATTTTTGTCCACGTCTTGCCATTGTGCTTGCCTGCGTGGTTAACGTATTTCCTGTTCAGCTTATTTTCAGTCCACGTCTCGCTTCAGTGGTTAACTTATCATATATTGTCTACGTGGTGTGGTTAATCAATTTTCTCCTGTGGTGTGGTTAATCAATTATTTCCTTTGGTGTGGTTTATTTCAATTTACATTTTTGTGTGATTTTTTTTTCACGTATATTCTCCTTGGTGTGATTTATATTTTTCTATTTTGGGTGATTTTTCATATTTTCTCCTTTTCTACGGTTTATCTACATTTTTGTGTATTTTCTCATATTATCTCCTTGGTGTACTTTCCATATTTATGTTTTTGAGTACTACTTATCTCTCATATGTTCTCCTTAGCGTCATTTTGGTTATCGGTTTATTTCTCTCTATTTTGTGTGTTCCCATTCAGCTTCATTGTTCCACTTGCAGCACCTTACATATTTCCTATGTTATGTTCATATCTTTATATCCCCTATAATCCATGAGGACACGTAGGCCCGAACAAAGACTACTCTATACTGGACTTGCTACTCGTGCCCCGCGCCAACCCGCCCATAACCATTCGAAGGCCAGTTTTGCGATTCCTGGCATTTTCGAACATCACCCCCATTTCCCTTCCTGTGGCTTATCAGTATAAATGATATATTGTTATCTTCGTAAATGTTTGTTCTATAACACTGGTCGACACCAAAAATGGTTCTGAGTTCATTGTGTGTGGGTTGGAAAGAATTTTCGCGGCTGATTTAAAAAATGGCATTGCTTTTTCTCTAGCACGTATAGTTTTTGAAATATCAGCATTTTAAATTTTAATAGCTATTATAATTATATACGTATATATAATTATATAATTAATCGAAACAATCCCCTTACGTTAATATATTACTCGTAATTAAATTTTGTGGTGCCTGCGGCTTTATTAGAACTAATTGTACATATCTGACAAAAAATATACTTAAATTATGTTCCAAATATATCCGAAAATGTGCCACATCTTGGAAATATCCGAAAATATGCCAAATCACAGTAAATTTTAACTTTACATATATATATATATATATATATTATTATATATATATATATATATATATTATATATATATATTATATATAGTATATATATATAATATATATATATTATACTATATATATATTATATATGTATTTTGAACACAACTTCGAAATTTTTTTTGAGAGAAAGATGCGCTAGTTCGAAGAACAGTCAGATATAGACTGTTCTTCAGAAGAACAGTCAAGATCTCAAATTGGTATTAAATATACATATGATCAAAACTATACCTAACACACAAAAGTACTCACCCTGCTCCATAGTACATCAGAAGTGTTTCTGTAGTTTGCTCTTTCGTTTGTAGGAGCAGCTGCTTTCACGTTGTAGCGTCCAGCAATAGTCCCCTATCATGCTGGGACTGAATCGTCCTTGGTATCGGGTTTCCATGGTGGCAATGTCCTGGTGGAAACGTTCCCCCTGCTCATCACTGACCGCGCCAAGATTCGTTGGGAAGAAATCAAGATGTGAATAGAAAAAGTGGATTTTGAGTGACATCCGAGCCCCAAGCGCATGGTAACTCTTCAACATGTCATTTACAAGTTCCTCATAATTCGATGCTCGAACATTACCTAGGTAGTTCTTTATAACAGCCAAAAAGCTCTTCCAAGCAGCTTTTTCCATGGCAGTTAGGCTCTTTACAAAGTCATCATCATTGAGAAGTTGACGAATTTGAGGGCCATTGAAAACACCTGCCTTCACTTTGGCTTCAGTACAGTGCGTTCAAAACTTTGCTAACAAATACTGAAAACCAGCACCATTTTGATCCATGGCTTTCCAAAAATTTTCAGTAACCCAAGTTTCAGATGCAATGGAGGTAAGTACACTTTTTCACTGTCAACAAGAGGTTTGTACATGCAGTTGAACCTGCCAGGTGTGTTTCGGTCGTGCTGGCCATTCCTTTTGTTTGTAATGTTTGCTGTCCGCTCTAGAGTCCCAGACACAAAGAAAACACATGTGCTTAGTGTAACCTAACTGGAGTCCTAGAAGCAAGGAGACTACCTTCAGGTCCCACACAAGATTCCACTGATGGTCTTCATATTTAACAGCAGATAACAAAGTCTTCATAGTTACATAAGTTTCACTCATTTCATGGCCATGCGCAATTGGAACACTCGGAAGCTTATTTCCTTTATGCAGAAGAACGGCCTTTAGCGTGTTTTTTCCTGAATCTATGAACAGCCGCCATTCACTCTTATCATAAGTGTGAGACTCACAAAGTTGTTCCATGAGTGTGTCAAACATCAAAGCAGTAACAGAGCTTGTGTTCCATCTTGAAGAAGCTTGAAAGTTCTTTGTCTACGACGAAACGTGGTGATGAGAACTCCTTCTTGTAGCAAATTCCATTCCTTGAGACGAGATCCAAGGACTTCACTTTTCTCCTTGGGTAGATGTAGGTCCCTAGCAAGGTCATGTAGCATTTCCTGACTGATGAATTTGGGCTCTCTGTTGTCTGCCATTTCTTGAAAGTCTGTATCCATGGGATTATCCTCCTCGTTCGAATCTGATTCACTTATAGCACTTGCAATTGGAACATTTGGAGCTGGGAGATCAGGACCATGTGGCACAGGCCAGATGGCAGAAGGTACGTCAGGAAACCTGATTCTAGCTCGCGTTTTTACTGAATATCCTTTGATGTTAGTGAGGCAGAAGTAGCAGTCAGTACTGTGATCCTTTTGTTCACGCCAAATCATTGGGATGCCGATGGCCATGCCTGATGGCCGTTTGCCACGCATCCATTCATTCGAGTGGTTCACACAGGGGTTGCATTCTACGTGAGGGGCCCACTTCTTATCTTGATCACCTATACGGCACTTGAAGTAATGCAGATAAGCTGCTTTAACATTCTTTGTAGGAGGTTTCTTCAGACTGTCACTGGTAAAAATTCCACATATGTAACAAAAACTGTCCGATGCATTCACACAGTTACGGCGCTCCATCACAGCCCGGTACAAGGTACTATGTACGGTAAACCAACTAAAATTAGGACTCCACTAAATCAAACACATCATATCTGCAAAGAAAAATAAAATGTTTAAACATATGTCAATAGCTGTACGATCAGTAGGTAAAAATGTACTACACAGCCTGCTAACCCCTCGCCAATACGCAGCGCGCACACCCTCCCCTGCTCACTGCACAAACCACACTGACTCAAAAACACTGCACTGCCCTAAATAGGCTTGAGAAAATAAAAGATTAAGAGTTTGAAATGAAAACATTGGTGAAACCTATTTCTGCTGATTTTACCCATATTTTTTCATCAATTGCGTCTGGTTCTTAAAAACTGGACGTGATAGAGTTAATTGAACATCAGATTCAAGTTCAGCAGGGTCGATTTACCTATAATCAGCTTCATTTAGTCCAGAACCATTTCTTCGATTTTTTTTTGTCGACCAGTGTAATATTATCAAATAAAAAACAGTAAAATGCACTAAAGAAATGCCATTATAAGAGAGTGAAAAAATATGCATGAACTTAATATTCACTCTTCGCCATTTAATATTTAGCGAGCAAACATTTTAGATGAAATATATCAATAGAAGCAGATTTTCATTAACTTTCCATGGATATATTTTGTTTTCTGATAAATGAATTACCACCAGGCATAAATTAGCGTTAACTAAAAAAATAACATCATCAATCGGATCGGCAAGTAAAAAATGTGTTCTATGAATACAGATGACTATGGTTTATCAGTATAAATGATACACTGTTATCTTCGTAAATGATTGTTCTATAATATTATCAAATAAAAAACTATAAAATACACTAAAAAAATGCCATTATGAGACTGAAGAAATATGCATGAACTTAATATTCACTTAAACTCTTCGCCATTTAATATTTTGCGAGAAGACTTTTTACATGAAACATATCAATAGAAGCGGAATTTTATTAGCTTTCCATTGATATTTTTCGTTTTCTGATAAATTAATTAGATTGATTGATTTAATGCCAAAAAAGGGGAATGTGACAGACATCAGAGGTCATATGGCACTATGGCAAAGCATATAAAGGGGAGGGGTTAAAGAATAATAGTGAAACGATGACGGAAGGGGAAAGAACGGAATGTTACAGCAGGGTGGTTAGATCAGATGTAGGATGTGGATTTGTTGGAGGAGGGAGGTTAAATTTTCCAGGGAGGAGGAGGATTCCGGGAGAATGTCCGCAAGACAGGGAGGTCGGGAAAGGGAGGACAAATGAGGGAAGGAACTGGAACGGGCAGGAGTAAGATGGGGGCAGGATACTAGGACATGTTGGACAGTGAAAGGAACTTGATAGGGTGTGCAGAGGGCTGGGGAGGAGCGTGACATGAGATAGGAGTGTGTGAGGTTGGTATGGCCTATGCGTAAGCTTGCGAGAGCAGTCTCATAACATCTATTAGAGTGGTAAGGATTTGACCATGGAGATATAGAAAGTTTGATCAGGCGAAGTTTATTGGCAGAGAAAGTGGTCCAGGAGGATTGCCAGCGGTTGAATAGGTAAGATTTAAAGGAAGGGTAGTAGTCGGAGGCTGGCAAGTTTGAGAAACGGGGGCAATGGGACATAGTGGCTGAGCGCGCCAAGAATCAACGCGTTCGTTGCCCGAGATACCCACGTGACTCGGTACCAGCAGAAGCAAATTTTTTTGGGGCGTATGGATAGTCGGAATAACCAGTTCTTGGATCTCCCGAACAAGAGGGTGAAGTGAGCGAAGATATTGTATAAGAGAAAGGGAATTGCGGGAATCAGTGAAGATAGTAAAGGGAAACAGGATTGGGTAGAAAAGTATGCGTTTCAAGGCGAAGAGGAGGCGTACAATTCCGTTGTAAGAACAGTGAATTCTGTAGGTATTGTTTTGATAATGAAGAGAGGGGAAGAGGACAGCAAACCCAGAACCAGAGTGGGATTTAGAACCGTCAGTGTAGACATGGGTGCTAGAGGAATGAGTGGAAAGGTGTTCAAGAAAGTGAGAGGGAGGACAATGGGAGGAATGGTAGAATTTGGGGAAAGGTAGTTGGGACAGAAGAACAGATATGGGGGCAAGGAAATAAGCCATGGAGGGAAGGAATGAACGTAGAAAGGGAGAAGATTAATGCGGGGTTCAGACTACAACGTATTTGCTACGTGCGTCTTGACAACGTGACGTCATCGTGACGTCACCGTAACGTCACTTCCTGCTTGTGTGACCTTGAAAGACGTGCGTCTCTAGCCCCCAAGATTGGGAGCCGCCAATTCTTTTAGGCGGGCTTTCTCCAGAATGCGGGAGCGGTGGTGGGCCCCAATTTATAGAAACATTATACGTAACTAAGTTTTGCAATATCAAAATAATGCTGTTTCCAAGGTTTGTTTTAAAAATATATTTATTTTCAGTGATTCTGGAAGACAATATTAGTAATGGAAGACATACATGATGTGAAAATATTGTGCCGCTGCTTGAAGGGAACAGCGGCAACGCTGCTTGAATGTAAGCTCCCCCCAACAAACCACTACCTGTGGTGTATTTCCTGCGGTTATTTTTCGTGTTCTCTAGTTTTTAACCCTCTACGTGCCCCTCTAGTAGCTACTATATACCATCCTTCCCACAGCATCACGCTACGCCACCAACACCTCGCAATTTTCCTCTACATGCCATGCAATAGGTAGTAATTATTAGTGACTTGAAAAATAGCGCCACGACTGCGATATGTGGCATGACCGGCGAGGCACCGGGGAGGCGGCATTCATAGTGATTGGCGAAGCATCGGGGGCGTCATGACCAGACCGTAGATTGCCTCAGTGGGTTCTAGAGTCTAGACCCTGCAGCTGTGGGTGCCGCGAGTGTCTCTGCCTTGAGCGTGCAGATTCCCTGGGGGATTTGTAATTCACTGTATCAAAGCTCCATTTAAGGGGATGCTGTGTTTGGGGTTCACAGCTTTCAAACGTCCCCCGCTTGCATTACAAACCTCTCCCCTAACCCTGCACGGCCAAAGCCTTCTCTATGTAAAAGCCTGCGTGGGGGAGCGGGATGGACGTGACGTTCAGTAGCAGAGTCTGCTCCACAAGTCAGTAGGAGCCGAGCTTTCAGCGAGTGAGGATGTACGGGCGGTACGGCTCTCATTGCCCCCCACCTTTCACCCACTGTTAACTCTTTGCCATTTAATATTTTCTCAAAACATTTTACATGGAGAATATCAATAGAAGCGGAATTTAATTCGCTTTCCATTGATATATTTCGTTTACTGATAAATGAATTGGCAGCATGCATAAATTAGCGTTAACTCAATATATAACATCATGAAATCGGGTAATTTCCTATCTAATATATGTTTATCAGTATAAAAGATATACTGTTATCTTTGGAAATGTTTGTTCTATAATATTATCAAATAGAAACCCGTAAAACACTAAAGAAATGCCATTATGAGACTCAAGAAATATGCATGAACTTAAACTCTTCGCCATTTAATATTTTTCTCGCAAACATTTTACATGGAGAACATCAATAGAAGCGGAATTTAGTTAGCTTTCCATTGCTATATTTTATTTTCTGATAAATGAATTAGCAGCATGCATAAATTAGCGTTAACTAAATACATAACATCATGAAATCGGGCAATTTCGTACCTAATATATGTTTATCAGTATAAAAGATATAGTTATCTTCGGAAATGTTTGTTCTATAATATTATCAAATAAAAAACCGTAAAACAGACTAAAGAAATGCCATTATGAGACTCTCAAGAAATATGCATGAACTTTAACTCTTCGCCATTTAATATTTTGCTCCAAAACATTTTACATGGAGAATATCAATAGAAGCGGAATTTAATTAGCTTTCCATTGCTATATTTCGTTTTGTGATAAATGAATTAGAACCATACATAAATTAGCGTTAACTAACTAAAAAGATCATGAAATCGGGTAATTTTTCCCGATTGATGATATTATTTATTTAGTAAACGCTAATGTATGTATGGTTCTAATTCATTTATCAGAAAACAAAATATAACAATGGAAAGCTAATTACATTCCGCTTCTATTGATATTCTCCATGTAAAATGTTTTCCAGCAAAATATTAAATGGCGAAGAGTTAAGTTCATGCATATTTCTTGAGTCTCATAATGGCATTTCTTTAGTGTGTTTTACGGGTTTTTATTTGATAATATTATAGAACAAACATTTCCGAAGATAACAATATATCTTTTATACTGATAAACATATAATTAGGTAGGTAAACTTGTCATCTCGGTGGCCTCGTACAGACTCCGTCCGTGACGTCATCAATCTCAGGCGCAGGCTTTTACATACAGACGGCTTTGGCACGGCTCGCCACCACTCACTGTAGCAAGAGAGCAGCTTTCACATCTGCTATCGCAACCGTTTCTGTGAGTTTATGGCGCGAGACACGAAGGGTAAACATTAAACATGGGTGATGTGGCGGGGGATGTTACGCCTTTGGCATCGTGTGTACCAACTCAATGGACGAGATCAAACCAGCGATGTAAGCGTCCCATAAGCACCCTCGGAACCACGACTGGTAATGCTAAGCGTGTAGTTTGGCATTCATAATAGCGAGTCATAAAGATCCTCGATATTAATTAACGCTTACATATGCCGAGGCAATTATCGACACGGCTGCCAGGAACGCAGGGCTTCGGCAGCAAGGCGACCAAACACGCACATATAAATCTGGAAAACATGGGAACATTCATTGCGCGAAACGCCATGTTCGAAAATAATGTATACTTATTACAAAGGCCTTAATGGAATGCTAAATTAATGAGTACGTACGTTACGAGGCTCAAAGCTTTATTTGTTGTGGAGAGAAAACGCACTAGTGCAAAATGAAGTGAAATGACGAGTATGATTACAAAAGAATCAAGGTAGCATGTTGGAGCGGGAGGCAGAAATGTGCGCTTCGGGTGGTGATTCAGGCAGAGGACGCGGCACTCGGCGCATTAGCATGCCAGTGAATTGTGGCTCTCTTGATCTTTTGAGTTACCACGACAAGCATCGCCCAATGGTGGGTCAAAGGAGCGGAATTCTTTCCGCTTATGTATGCAATTGAACCAAACGAAAAGAGAAAGAAAAATTATTGAGACGCAAGTACACACAAACACGTGCTTGATGGAAGAGCTGTGAGCACGGCCAGTGGCCAAGCATAAGGAGCACGCTCGAAGGGAGCCGACAACCCCTTATCGACGCTGCCTGCTCGGTGAGGTAGCACACTCGACCCCCGCGGACCCGGGCGACGACCCTCCCCCCACCCCACCGTGGCACTCTTATACACTGTAAAAAATTAAGGTATAGAAAGGATATACAAGGGGTATTCCTACTGGTTAAAATAGCATACCCTATAGGGGTATATTAGTACTATGATATACCCTTTACATTATACCCTTGCAAGGGTATAACATATACTTACAATACCCTTACATAGGGTATTATAAGTATATGGTTATACCCTTGAAAGGGTATAATGTAAGGGTATATCATAGTTCTAATATACCCTATAGGGTATACTATTTTAGACACTAGGAATACCCCTTGTATACCCTTTCTATACCTAGGAATACCCTGCTAAGGGTATTCTAGATGATATATATACCTTCGTACTCTAATCCATTATACCCTTAGCTATGTTATAGCTTATAGGTATAAAGAGGACTTCAGGTTTCAAAGTTTATTATACTTTCTTCTCTGAAAATATAAATAAGGCATATGTGTTGGTGTTGATGGTGGTGTTGATGGTGGTGGTGTTGAAGGTGGTGTTGATGGTGGTGTTGGTGGTGGTGTTGAAGGTGGTGTTGATGGTGGTGTTGGTGGTGGTGTTGGTGGTGGTGTTGAAGGTGGTGTTGAAGGTGGTGTTGATGGTGGTGTTGAAGGTGGTGTTGATGGTGGTGATGGTGGTGTTGATGGTGGTGTTGATGGTGGTGCTGAAGGTGGTGTTGGTGGTGGTGTTGATGGTGGTGTTGATGGTGGTGTTGAAGGTGGTGTTGAAGGTGGTGCTGAAGGTGGTGTTGATGGTGGTGTTGATGGTGGTGTTGATGATGGTGGTGATGGTGATGTTGATGGTGGTGGTGGTGATGATGGTGGTGGTGTTGATGGTGGTGTTGAAGGTGGTGTTGAAGGTGATGTTGATGGTGGTGTTGATGGTGGTGGTGTTGAAGGTGTTGATGGTGGTGGTGATGGTGGTGTTGATGGTGGTGGTGGTGTTGATGGTAGTGTTGAAGGTGGTGACACTTGATGTAATAAATTCAGACACAATATAATACAATCAGAGACATTTCACACACACACACTTACATTCAACAGGTCATTTCTCGACGGATTTTTAATCTGCCTACACCACAGGCAAGCCTGTTAAAATCTTCATCAGGCAAGCCTGTTAAAATCTTCATTTCAATTCATCTATAACGTGTTGTGAAAGATAACCCGGTTTTCGAGTTATTATATTCATAAGATTTAAGCAGCATGGAATTATGAACTCAAAACACGGATAATGCACTCATTTTTCAATAAATTTTTATTTCGATTACACCACAGGGAAGCCTGTTGAAATCTGGATTTTTATTATTCAATACTGTTTGGTGAAATAACACACGGTTCTCGAGAAAATAATGTATTACCGGTTTTCTGGGTGGGCTAAAAGGCACTTCTCCAAGTGAAAAATACGCTTCATGCAATCATTTCTCAATAAGATTTTATTTCGATTACACCACAGGGAAGCCTGTTAAAATCATGAACTTTATTCATTTATAACGTTATGTGAAATGACGGACGGTTTTCTAGATAATAATGTTTACCTGTTCCGCAGCCTATTTCATTGTCCCAGCGTAACGGTGTTCTGGGTGGGCTAAAAAGGCACTTCTTCCAGTACAAAACACGCTTCATGCGATAATTTCTCAATGGAATTTTATTTCAATTACACCAGAGGGAAGCCAGTTGAACACATGATTTTATTACATCAATTATTTTTTTCATGTGAACTGCACCACACAAATACAAGTAATAACATTGATAAAAAGATGTAAGATTTGAAGTTTTCGATGATTAAGCAACCATAGTCAATACAGTCGGGTTGGGGATCCAAATCAAATTCTGCTTAGGGCTCTATAATGGTTTAGGCCGGCTCTGATACATAGACTTAAATTTATAACAACGGCCACATTATTGTGCTTACCATGGTCAGCTGCTTGTTGATGAAATCCAAAGGAGGCACAAAGGAGGACAGGAGATTATCCACAGCTACACTCGGCTGCATCCGTGTTTCCTCGCTCACTTGCTAAGATGCTCACCCGCGAATGTCGTTTGACGGCAAGAATTGGCGCGGGGCACCAGTGACTCAGCACCAACAAAGTATATTTGTATAATTGTACCTGTAGGGATATATATAAAATATAATATAATATATATATATATATATATATATATATATATAATATTATAATATATATATACATATGGCAGTGCGAAACGGCGATGATATGTTCAAGCGACTTTTGGCAGCTTTTTTGTTGCCAAGTACCGCTACCCAAGATAACTCGTGATATTTTCAAAAAATATTAATATCTCGAAATTGATACATTTTTATTACCTTTTTTTTTCGTATTATATGTTCAGTGTAACAATGTGGTAATTTGATAAGGAGTTACAATGCCTGTCAAGGCTTACATTTTATAAGCTTACCAAGCACATTTGTGACAGAGTCTAATGAAGGTATTATAAATGTGTATTAAAATACCCCTTCTCTTGACTGAGTCTAATGAAGGGTATAAAAATGCATAAAATACCCCTCCTCTTGACTGAGAGGGGTTTTGGTGAAGCTACGGGTATTTTAGCTCGGAAATTATACCTTATTCCTCAGTTATACCCTTTCTATACCCTGCATTTTTTACAGTGTATGTAGTAACAAGTAAGGGTGTGTTGTGTGCAAAGTACCATGTTTACCATTGCACATGTCAACCCTGTAGACAAATAGACAGGCAGATAGGTATAGCCTAGACTGCCCATTCTGTCCATGAATGAACTATGCTACACACGTACACAATACACACAAGGTACACATGTACTACGCATCACCCGAGGGGATGGGTTATGACAGCGGTCGGCAACCTGCGGCTCTTTCAAGAGACCTGTGCGGCTCTAGCCACCTACGGAAAAATGTCCAAATGATCATAAATAAATAAATAAAATACTGACATAGTAGTTAGTCGCAGTAGCTACAACAGTGTAGATGATCATAAATAAATAAATAAAATACTGACATAGTAGTTAGTCGCAGTAGCTACAACAGTGTAGGTGACCTGGGTCCTGGGTCTCCAGGAAAATATTGGGATGAATTCTTGTATTTATTCTTATCATTATCATTGTTTTTATTAAAATGTATTTGATTATCTTGTCATGACCCTGGCCCTACGCGCGTTTAAAGGGCTCTTACGTCAGGGAGTGTTGCCATAGCATATAATACAAATTTAGTTGTACATTATTTTTTTCAGTTATCTTGTTATTTTATCTGAAAAAAATGGTTGTGGTTGCTGTATGATACAGCAGCCACAAGAGAGTAGGCCTACTCTCTTAGGCCTACTGTGGAAACTGAGGGAAATAACGCGTTTCTCAAACCCCCCCTTTGGTAGTGTGAAAGAGTTTGAACCAAGGCAAGGCCTTCTAGGAGGCCCTGATAAAGGTGTGTAGGTTTTCTATTATTTATATTTGGTCTATTAGATGACTAGGCCCATCGCCGCTAACATCGCCGCCAAGAATTGCTCTGGATACCTACATTCAAAATGCTGTATTTCTTTTATTGATTGATCATTTTCTGATCTGTTTGGTTTATTGGAATCTTTATTAAAAGAGTTATATAACTTACTAAGTAGAAATTTCTTTTAAATGTATTGTTATAGGAGTAACTTGCAGCCTATCTTTGAGAAAGTTTTCTCAGAATGACTTTTTGACTGGTTTCCAATACTTCTTTCTATAAGACTACTTACTCAATGTTTAACCAATGTTGAATCTTGTAACTTTGTTTTTGATCAGTATGATGTAAAGAAGGATTCCAAAATATTGATATAGGAAAAAAAATGTCTTAATCAGATCAAATGACATTTTGTTTTTGTTTTTTTGATGTTCTACGAAAATTGTATACATCTTGAAAACTAATAAAAACATTATAATTCCGGCAACTAAATTAGTAAAATAAACTCCATCTTTAACCCCTTCACGCCCAAGATCTTTCCTTTGCTAAATAAAATTGTCTGTTGTGGAGCCGTAAATTACGAAAAGTAGTTGAATATACCATATTAGTTAGTGGACAAGGATACTAAACAGGTCATATCTATAAAATATTGCTTATAGTCACTAAAATCGTCTAATGGTACCCAAATTACAATGGATATTACGTTCTGGGCCTCAAGGGGTTAATCATTGGAGAGGAGAGGCGGTCGCAAGTCACCTGTTTCTGGATTATAATGATGTAATTTACTCATTCCTATCTTTAATATCCTTACACCACACCACACCACACCACACCACACCACACCACACCACACCACACCACACCACACCACACCACACCACACCACACCACACCACACCACACCACACCACACCACACCACACCACACCACACCACACCACACACCACACAACACAACACCACACACACACCACACACACACACCACACACACACACACACACACACACACACAAAACACACACACACACACACACACAACACAACACAACACAACACAACACAACACAACACACACACAACACACACACAACACACACACAACACACACACAACACACACACACACACAACAACACAACACAACACATACACACAACACCACATAACACACACACACACACACAGAACCAGATCTGTGCAGTATTTAAATACATTTTTACTTAAATACATATTTAAATACATTTGTGTATTTAGAAATGTATTTATAAATACATTGGTTGTCATGTATTTAAATACAGTATTTAAATACTTTTATGAGTATTTAAATAGATTGTATTTAATTATACATAAAATAAAAAGGTAAATACTTTTTTATGAGATAATTTGGCCATAAACCCGCCCAACTATCTGGCAACCCTGATGTTACAGTGAACCAGTGCTTCCACTTTAAAGGAAATTTCCATATTTTAAGGAAATTTAGGCCTGAGAAGGAAATTTCTAAGGAAACCCAAAGAGATCTTAGGAAATCCTAAAGAAACTCCATTTTTCCGGACATGTTAAAATTTGGGTGCATTTAAAATGTATTTACAAATGTATTTAAATTCAATTTATGTATTTAGTATTTAAATACATTTCTCCGATGTACTTAGTATTTAGTATTTAAATACATTCAATGTTTAACAAGCACTTCGTATGTTATCTCATGCCTCCGTGGCACAATTGGTTAGCGCGTTCGGCTGTTAACCGAAAGGTTGGTGGTTCGAGCCCACCCGGGGGCGCACGATCTTTTCAAATTTAATTTCCTTTATTATTCAATTACATTTCGATTATTTCTTTACTTGGTAAATCTTGACTGATTCGCTCTTGCAATATATTTACTCGAAATAAGAATGTGTTCGCCCTAGCCCAACTTTTTATTATGGGAGTGGCCGGGGCGGTGCAGAAGCGGCGCCTGCCCGTCGAATCACTCCTGGGATCAACCTGCGGAGGGTTCTTCGTGTGGGCTCTTGGAACGTTCTGAGCCTCTCAGACGATCATCGACTACCTCTCCTATAGGGCGAGCTCAGTAGGCTGAGGGTGGATATAGTGGGACTCTCTGAGACGAGGAGGCCTGGCAGTGGCGAGACTAGCAGTGGGGGTTACACCTACTACTGGTCCGGCATGAGCAATGGTCACCGTGTACGGGGAGTAGCTATAGGCATCTCCAGCAAACTGCAGCCGTCAGTTGTTGAGGTTACTCCGGTTGATGAGCGTATAATGCGGGTGAGGATGAAACGCACTCTGGGTTTCATGTCTCTTGTTGCAGTGTACGCTCCTACTGAGATGCGTAAAACTGAAAAGAAGGAGATGTTCTACGCCAAACTCGACTCTGTTTTAGACCAGTGTCCTCCTCGGGACACACTCATTGTCTTGGGCGACTTCAATGCTACTACTGGCACTGTAGGAGATGGCTACGAGTTATGTGTTGGTCCCCATGGCTCCGGTACCAGAAACACCAACAGTTCTCTGCTTCTGAACTTTGCAAGATCCAGAAGGTTGAGAATTGCAGGTTCTTGGTATCAGAGGCCAGAGCTTCAACCGCTAGACATGGTATAGTAATGCCGGAGGGGTAGCTAAGGAGATCGCCCACATCCTCGTTAGTACTCGTTGGAGGATCCTTCAGAACTGCAGGGTTTACCGGAGTGCAGAGTTCTTTGGAACAGATCACAGACTTGTTGTTGCTACCCTTAAGCTTCATGTCAAGTCCAGAAGAATCTCAAGAGGTAACCATAGTGTGTTTCATCTTGAGAAACTGAAGGACTTGACATGTGCTCATGAGTATGCGGTTGCAGTCTCAACTCGGTTTGATATGCTCGGTGCTCTCGGGGACCCTGTAGAACTGTGGGATACCTTCAAACGTGAAACTCTACAGGCTGCCAAGGAGTGTATTGGGGAGCGCCCGAGGTCAAGGCGTGGTTTTGTCTCGACGGAGACGCTGGAGAATATCGAGGAGAGTCGCGCTGCCAGGCTGGCTGGGAACCGGGACCAGCACAGGGCTCTGTCACGCCGGACTAGAACCCTCCTGAGGAGAGACAAGGAGAGGTATGTCAGGAGTCTCGCTGAGGATGTCGAGGGTCATTTGAACGCTAATGACCTTTGACCCGCCTACCGAGCCCTGAAGAAGCTCCGTTCCAAGTCTCCTTCTCGGGCGAGTGCTATTCGAACAGCAGATGGGCGCCTCGTGGCGGACATGGATGGGCAGATGGCTCGTTGGGCTGAGTACTTTGGGCAGTTGTTCACGGTGGACCCTCCAACTGAGCAGCTTCACACCACTGGGTTACAGGCAGTGGCTGCCGATCCTCCCATTGACAAAACCGCACCCTCTCTTGACGAAGTCAGAGAGGCTGTAGCAATGTTGAGGGGTGGAAAGGCAGCTGGTGTTTGTAATATCAGTGCGAAGCTCCTCAAAGCTGGGGGTGAGGCCATGATCCGCGGGTTGCGTGCTGTCCTGACTGCCGTGTGGCAATCAGGTACCATTCCTCCTGACTGGAAAAGGGGGCTGGTCGTCCCTATCTGGAAAGGGAAAGGGGACCGTCAGGACTGCAACAATTGCCGCGGTATTACACTGCTCAGCGTACCAGGCAAGGTGCTTGCCCATCTATTGCTGACACGAATTCGCAGTCATCTGGTGAAGCATCAGAGACCTCAGCAGTCTGGGTTCACGCCTGGTAAGTCAACAACGGACCGTATCCTAGCGCTTCGTGTCGTGGTGGAACGCCGACGTGAGTTTCGACAGGGGATACATGCAGCCTATGTTGATCTCAAGAAGGCGTTTGACTCAGTGCATCGTGAGTCACTCTGGGATCTTCTGCGACTTCGCGGGATTCCTGCAGGGACTATTGGTTTGATAGCTGGTCTGTATTCTGGGACTGAGAGTGCTGTGAAGTGGGGGGCAGGGGTACCAGTTTTTCCTGTGAATACGGAGTAGGCAAGGTTTCCTTCCCCATCACTTTAACGCTTGTATGGGGGGTTTGGACAAGGTTGTAGACAAAGTGATTTGGGGCACCGTCGGCAACACAAGATCACTGATCTTTTTTTTGCATGATCAGTAATCTTTGCTGAGTCCTGGGGGTCCTGGTGAGGCTCTCGGGCGCTGCCGAGGAGGAAAGCCTTTTGGGATTGAGGTCTCCTGGCTCAAGACCAAGGTAGGTTTGGGAGACTTGCTAGAGAACATACGTTGTTATGCGTGTGGCGGGGACATTGATCTGGAAAGTTTTCAATTTGGTAGCGATCCTAATGACGGCGGGTCCTCAAGAAGTCTTACGGGGGTTTGGATACCCCACGTGTTATGGACCGTTAGGGGAGTTTTTGGGCGTTGCGGAAACTTTTCAGAAGGAAAAAGACCCCGGATCTTCAAGCGCTTGTGCCCCTGTTTTACTCTAGGGTGTGGACAGGACACAAATAGTGATTGAAGAGACGAATAAATGTTTTTTGGAATAAGGTTTTCGAAATCATGGGGTATCGCTGGGATGATTACGTTCATATCAGCGTTTGCACCGGAGACTGAATCAGGCCTATTACCTGCTAGTCCGTCAGCGCCAACTTCGGCTATAGGGGCATGGCACGTACCCTGAAACCGCCCCTTCCCTCGGGTTACTGAAAGACAATCGGCGGAAGGAGGCCAAGGGGCGCCCACAAGGCTCGTGGCGGGAGCAGTTGTGTTTTTTTGTCGAGGCTTTGGGTAGGGGAAAGAGCCCAGGGGAAAACTCGCGCGTGGTGCCCCCGGGGTTGGCGTGTAGGGGGGGCGAGGCGACGCCCCCCCCGGGTATCCCCAATGTTGATTAATGTATTTAGTGCCCAGCTTTACTACATTACTAAAAAAATTTTAATGTCTGTGTAATTATTTGTATTTTGTTATTGAGTTTTTTAATATTGTGAAATTTTATACGTATTTTTCCCCCTTTTTCCCTTTGGCAACCAACAGTTTCGTGATATGGGGAAGCAAAAACATTAGTACCCGTTTCACGCGGGTAGGGGAAACGCCACCACCCTTTTTTCTATGGATAAACATGGTTTTTGGTCATTTTTGAATATTATAAAATCAAGGAAAAAAAAACCATTCTGAAGTCAAACCCTTTTCAAGGGGGCCCCGGTGGTGGGTTCACCTGGTGGTGGTGGGGATCACCGCCTCCTCGGAAGGTGTGGCAGGACGCCTTGGACAAAAAGCCAAGAGGGTGCCCCAGGCCCCGCAGGCATGGGAGGACATGGGCCCAGCATGCCTGGCAGGACGAAGCGTAGGGTTGGTGGGGCTAGGGCCTGTGCGCCCCGCCCCGCCTCAGGAGCCGTGGAGGCCTGGCGGCGTGGTCAGAAGATGGTGGAAAAATCCCAGCGAGTTCCCGCAGGACCCAAAACACTTTTGGCTGCATTTTCAAAACGTCCAAAACTCAAAGAGCACGGAGTTCACAACTTTTCTGACAGGCCTTGCAGTGTGTTCCATGCTGAGTTTCTGTGTTTGGTGGTGCAGTGGCTCGAAAAGCCAGACGAAAACGTAGTTTTCCGTTTGGAAAAAACTTGGGAAGTAGATCAGGAGCCTAGGCAGTCAAAAAAAGACGAAGGCACCCACAGAAAGGAAATTTTCGCAAAAAACGCAAAAGCCAGCGTAAAAAATCTCCAAAGAGAAAGGGGACAGGGACGAGTCCCCGGGGAGTCAAAACCTGCCTGCAAAAACTCGGAAAAAGTGCCAAAGGAAGTAAAATCCCAGGGGGGCCGGGAAGGAAAAGGGGCCCAAGAAAAGTGCCCAAAAAAAGAAGGGACTAAGGGTGGAGGCAAAAATCGCCCCTGCCAAAAAAGTGCAAGGGGTCGGGGTGAAGCGCCCCAAGGGGCGACTCCCGCTCAAGGGCAGCAGTCGTGGAGGGAAGACTAGGTGAAGATGTTGTGGGGTTTTCCCCCGGGCAGACGGCGGCATGTCACGGGCAGGGGGGGGACACTGTCCAAAAACTGCTGCAGGACCTTCCCCCAACGTGTGCGTGACGGTCCCCTGCCCCAGGATCGCGCCGCCAAGCACGTCAGCCTCGGAGGGCCAAAGAGCCAGGTGGCCGCCGCCGCCAAGGATATCCCCGGGCCCGCCTGGAGGTTATCGGGGGACAGTTACGTGGGGCAGCCGAGCGGCGCAAGAAGAATAGAGTCAAAGTGGTGGTGGATGTGGCACCCAACACGCGGCACCACCTGGTGGGCCCCCGGGGGGGAGCAGCTCCTAAGGCTGGCTTGGAGTACCCCAGCGTGAGGGTATCGGTGCCCCCGCCACCAACACTCACTCCCTAGCGTGAGAGTCGTGGGCCCGCCCGGCGAGGTGGGCCCCGTCGAGGGCCTACCTGAAGGCCCGCTTGCAGGCGGTGGAGCGGAAGCGACAGTTCTGAGGGAATGGCGACAAAGCACCGCCAACGAAGCGGCGGCAAGGGTGAGGTGGTGCCCATTAGATCACTTATTGATCACCACGTTTAGCCACGCTCTCAGGATCATGAATCCACCCTTCGTCTTCATCCTTTGCATCCTCAACATCAAGTATTACGTACACAAAGATGATTCTGTTCAATTAGTATTAATATCTAATGGTTTTTCTACGTCGTCAACATAAACACTCCACTAAGTTTTCGTTTGGCGTGTTTTAAATCTCGGATTCCGGGAGAAAACTTTTTCCCGGAACCTAGGACCTCCTGGGTCCGGTTGTCATGACATTAAAATATAAGATGCATTTTTAACATCTCGGATTCCGAGAAACTTTTTCCGGAATCCTGGGACCTCCCGGTCGGTGTGTCATGACATTTAAAATATAAGTATGCACCATCTGTATTGCTTAAAGAGAGTACACTGTATTAGTATGAATAGGGTATCAAGGGTATTCTACTGTTAAAATAGCATACCCTATAGGGTATATTAGAACTATGATATACCTTTACATTATACCTTGCAAGGTATAACATATATTACAATACCCTTACATGGGTATTAAAATATGTTATACCCTTGAAAGGGTATAATGACTAAAGTATATCATATTCTAATATACCCCTATAGGATAACATATTTAGACACTAGGGAAAATACCCTTGTATACCCTTCTATACCTAGGAATACCCTGCTAAAGGGTATATACATAGTACTAATATACCTTGTATACTAATCATTATACCCTTAGGTATTGGTATAGCTTATAGTATACAAGAGACTTCCAGGTTTCAAAAGTTTATTATACTCTCTTCTCTGAACATATAAATAAGGCATATGTGTTGGCTTGATGTGGTTTGATGGTGGTGGTTTAAGGTGTTGATGTGTGTTGGTGTGGTTGTTGAAGGCTGTGTGGTGGTGGTGTTGAAGGTGGTGTTATGGTGGTGGTGTTGAAGGTGGTGTTGATGGTGGTGTTGAGGTGGTGTTGATGGTGGTGATGGTGGTGGTGATGGTGGTGTTGATGGTGGTGTTGGTGGTGGTGTTGATGGTGGTGTTGATGGTGGTGTTGAAGGTGGTGTTGAAGGTGGTGCTGAAGGTGGTGTTGATGGTGGTGTTGATGATGGTGTTGATGGTGGTGTTGATGATGGTGGTGATGGTGGTTGAGGTGGTGATGTTGTTGGTGGTGGTGGTGATGATGGTGGTGGTGTTGATGGTGGTGTTGAAGGTGGTGTTGAAGGTGGTGTTGATGGTGGTGTTGATGGTGGTGGTGTTGAAGGTGTTGATGGTGGTGGTGATGGTGGTGTTGATGGTGGTGGTGGTGTTGATGGTGGTGGTGGTGTTGATGGTAGTGTTGAAGGTGGTGACACTTGATGTAATAAATTCAGACACAATATAATACATTCAGAGACATTTCA
>JACEEZ010018122.1:27500-40114 GCA_016584305.1 Chionoecetes opilio
TGGAAGCCAAGATCATTGAGCTTGCTGACAACATCGGTGTGAAACTCAAACCAGATGAAATATCAGTTACACATCGGTTGGGAAAGCCTAGAGAAGGAGGTAGGCCAGTGATTGTGAGATTTTGTCATAGAAAGAAAAAAAAATGAAATAATGAGTAACAAGAGAAAGCTCAAAGACAGGCAAAGGAGGGTGTACATAAATGACGACTTAACCTCCCTAAGGGCCAAAATGTTGAGTCTGGTTAAAGAACAGGCTGCAGTGAAAAATGTGTCCACAAGGGACATGTATACTGGCCTGGCTCACTAGTGGTGGCAGGCCTGTGGTCATAAATAATCCTGATGACTTACAAAAGGTTGGAATTACTTCTTCTGACTGGAAAAAGCTAAATCTGGATCATTTAGTAAGAGGATAGGATAGTGCTGGGACACAGCACATGTCTAGGCACAATATTGCTCTTTGTGAAAATATAGGCAGCCCTGCACAGGTTGCTCCAAATCTTATTCCTCTTGATGTATTATCTCTCAATGTATGTGGTATTAGGTCAAAGTTTCTATTGGTGGATTTTGTTAACTATATTAAATGTTATGATGTTATTTGTTTAAGTGAAACAAAATGTGATGATACTGATATGATTAATGTGAAGGAGAATATGGAAAACATTGGTTTTGATATTGTATTCAAGAATAGATGCAAATTAAGCAGGTTTAAGTCCGGTGGTCTACTCATTGCAATCAAGAAGAATGTTAGCTTTAAGTGGAGGCACATCAGAACTAATTATGATTCTTTTACTTTCAATTAAAGTAGACAGAGGGAGTGTAGATTTAAGTAAGGAGTTGGTAATAAGTTGTGTTTACATTCCCCCATCACAACTCAAGGTATGGTAAGGTAGAGCATTTGATGAATTGGATAATTTTTTACTAACTTATACTAATGATAAAATTGATTATGTGCATGTACTTTGTGGTGATTTAATGCTCACACTCTCACTATGCCTGATGTTCCTTCTGGTGTTGGTGCTGATGATCAGGTGTCTGCTGAGGTATTATAACATGAGTTTAAGTGATGTTGGTATATACTGTGAATAGGGCAAACCAAGATTTAACTCCGGACAAGAATACATATGGCGGAATTGGTAGCAGTTTGTAAAATCATCAAGTGTTTATATTTAATGGAAGGATGGGGGAGGATTGTGATATTGGTAAACCTACAACTACACATAATACAACCATAGACTATTTTTTAGGTTCACCAGTGATCATGCAGTGTGTAGAAGTTTTTAGAGTACTGGATTATGATCCACTTTTGTCTGATGTACACTGTGGATTGCATACAAGGATGTACTTAAGGGCCCAATACTGTACCCACTGTAAACATAATGCCCAAGAGGTAGGACAAGCAAGGCAAGGCCAGGAAAATGGAAATCTGAGAAAAAGAGTGTGTATGTGAGGAATATTGATGAAGGCAAGGTAAAGGATTTGATAGCAAAGTTGAATGATTTAACCATAGATGATATTAATCAGCAATTAGAGCAAATATTGATTGAACCTGCACTTACAACTTTTCCCCAACATAAGAGAAGAACATACATTAAAAAGACCAACAATGCCACTTTAGAGGGTTATGACAGACAATGTTGGAAATCTAGAAAGGAATACCACAAAGCTAATGCAGAGATATCATTTGCACAGGAACAACGTAATTTTAACAACATGATTGAGGAAAGCAAAATCTATAAAACAAACCTAAAAGAGTTAAAAATAAGGAGAGGACAAACTTAGTGAAGGAACTTAGAAAATACAGATGTGATGATCCTAAAGTATACTGGAACATTCTAAAGGTCAGAAAAAGAGCTGCCAGATCCCCATACATTAAATGAGTGTTTATGAGCATTTCAGACAATTAGTGGATGATGATAATGCTGATAATGAGGAAGTAAATTTTATAAATGATTATGATAATATGAATACTGAACACTCACCATTACTTAATGATCCTATAACTAAGGAAGAGGTGGTTAGAAGTATTAAGAAATTAAAAAATAATCAATCCCCAGCATCTGACATGATAGTAAATGAATATATTAAAAGTACTCAGCATATTTTGTGCCCCCTATATGTTAAAATGTTTAATGAAATACTTGATACTGGTGCTATGCCATCTGAGTGGTTGGTTGGTATGATAGTGCCACTTTACAAGAATAAAGGTGACATTCAGGATGTTAATAATTACGGGGGGATCACTTTGCTTAGCTGCATGGGGAAGCTGTTCACCTCTATACTCAATGAGAGACTTAATGAATACTCAAATAGTTTGTTAATTATATTATTATCAATGAAACACAAGTAGGCTTTAGGCATGGATACTCCACTTTGGATCACATATTTTTGCTGAAGTGTGTAATTGATCTGTTTAGCTGGAAGAAAAGGAAGCTTTTTTTGTCTGTTTGTGGACTATAAGAAAGCTTTTGATATGGTGTGGCGTGAAGGTTTGTGGCATAAGCTAGTGAGGGAAAAGGTGAATGGAAAAGTATTTAATGTAATCAGAAATATGTACAATAACATCAGGCTCTTGTGTCATGCTTAACCACAGAAATCAGATACCTTTGTATGTAATGTAGGGGTGAGGCAAGGCGAAAATTTGTCACCTTTGCTTTTTGCTTTGCATATTAATGATCTTGAAAGTAAATTACTTGAATATAATTGTAATTATGTAAATTTTGGTGATGATTTCTTAAATTCATACCTAAAACTTCTTGTTCTAATGTATGCAGATGATACAATCATATTCTGTGACAGTGTGGAAGGAATGAAGCAGGCACTGATTGCTCTGAATTGTATTGTAATGAATGGAAATTGAAGCTTAACTGTGACAAACAAAAATAGTCCTGTTTTAGTAGGGGAAAAGCTAACCTAGATAATTATGCATTTGAATTTGGTGTGAAAACATTGAGGTTGTAGAGGACTATAAGTATCTTGGTGTGTTATTTAATTACAATGGAGGTTTCGTAAAGGTGAGCTGGAGCTTAAAGAACAGGCAACAGAGCCATGTACTCATTGATAGGTAAGTGTAGGAAGTTTGACTTGCCAGTTGACATGCAGATTGAACTTTTTAATACCATGGTACTACCTATACTGACTTATGCATCTGAGATCTGGGGATATAATATCATTAGAGAGTTAGAAACATTGCATCTGAAATTCTTAAAACAGTTACTAGGAGTTCATAAAAATTCTAGTAATGACATGGTATATGGCGAACTTGGAGTATTTCCACGTGGGCATACATATAAAGAGCAGAATGATAGGATATTGGTCTAAGCTAATTTCAGGAAAAGATACAAAATATAGCTATAATGTATCAATGCTTATTGCAGTTGGATAGGTTAGGGATTTATACCTCTCCATGGTTAGCCTGTGTCAAAAATATTTGTAATGAATGTGGTATGTCAGGTATGTGGTTGTTGCAAGATGTCCCTAACACAACATGGGTTAAATAGGCTGTGGAATTGAGATTGAAAGACCAGTGGATTGCAACTTGGCATGGCAACTTAGTAACAAAATCTTTATGTAGCAACTACAAGCTGTTTAAGCTAGATTATGGCATGGAATGGTACATTGTAAATTTACAGAAGAGCAGCCGAATCATGGTGACTAGATTAAGAACTAGTAATAACAGATTGCCTGTAAATGCTGGTAGATATGAAGGTGTAAATAGAGAAGATCGGATATGTAACAAGTGTGACGCTGGGGTTGTAGGAGAAGAGTTTCATGTCCTTTTTAAATGTAATAACACTGAAATTGTGAGGCTACGTGACATGTATATACCAAATTATTAAACATATAGGCCAACAAATTTCAAATATATTTCGTTGATGCAAAACACCAATGTAAAAGTAATTAAGAATTTATCTTAATTTTTGAGGTCAGTGCTAAGTATGTTTAGATGAGTATTATGTAGAGTTAGTCATTAGTATTTTCCAATTATTTTTTCTTGATACATGTTTTTTTGTTTGTTTTTTTGTTTCTAATTTTTTTTGCTTAGTTTTGTAACATTATATATGTATGATTTAAATTGTTCAATCCTCTGGGAGCTGTGCTCCATACTTTTTTATAAAGTCTGAGCTTACCCAATAAATTCAATTCAATTCAATTCAATTCAATTCATTCAATTCATTCAACATTCAATCACACACACACACGACACACACACACACACACACACACACACACACACACACACACCACACACACACACACACACATCACACAACACCATACCCACATGAATGAAGATTGCCACCCTCAGCTTAACTCCCGTATATATTACCTATGAGGTGAATAGTGATAAGGACGTGAAAGGAAACAAGCCAAAATTATCTCCGCCCAGCCGGGAATTGGAACCAGTCTTCTTTCGACCGATTTCTTTCGACTGACCTCTCAATAATGTGATCCGAGTGTGTGGGTGAGGAGGTGTGGGATTAATACAGGGTGAAAAGAGAGTTGGACAAAACATACAGTTGTGCTTAGGTTAGGATAGGTTACGTTAGGTTAGGTTATTTTCAAGACAAAACACACATAGTTGTGCTTAAAGACACAGGCAAACAAAAATAGAACACGAAAAAATGTTGTTTTATCGCAATCACCCTGTTCTACTTATAAGCATGTGCATTGTTTACTTTATGCTTTGGAGCGACTCTCATTCTAGCCAATAGAGCGTCACCCCAGCACGCATCAGCACGGCACGCCACGCACGTACAATACCTGTACTGAACCTGTACTGGTGTTGCGAGGGGCTTGAGAGGAACTTATAAATGTCCCGCAGAGTTTCGTGCCTTCCAGCATCTTTTCAGGAGTGGCGAGTGTGTTGCATGTGGCGAGACAGTTCACTTAGGAGAGTGTGTTGCCCTCGACCAGGCGGCGGCAACAGGTGGGCGGCTGTTGTTATTCCCTCCGCCTCGACACTATTGATGCCTCCTTGACTTTTCGAAGAGATAGCAGAGCAACAGATGCAAGATACAAGGTACAAACGGTACAAAAGATACAAAGATAAACAAGATACAAAGATACAAAAGGTAACACATACAAGATATAGGTATTTCAGGTGAACACGAAGCTCCTCCACAATGCAAACAAGAAGTTCACCTACACTCCTACAGTAATGTCTAAATGATATTACTTCTTGATAAACATTGAAAGTATAATTCTAGGCTTAATTTCAATAGTGTAAATTGTCTCATAATTTGTTGCCTAGTCATTACTGCAATTGGAGTGCTAGGAGTCTGGATATTCTCATATTTTTCCCTTTATTTAAGCGGGCTAATGTTTCTCAGGTACAGATTTCAGTGCAAGTTTCAGTATGCGAGCAGCGTCTCCCTTCCGTGCATCGCTGAGGAGTGTCTGCGGGCCTGCCATTCACCTACGTCTTGGTCAGTAGTGATGTGACAATTTCCGCCGCCGGACTGTTCCACCTCGACGCAACATTTCAGATTCATATCCCTGTTTATTTATCATTCATTGCATGTTCACCTTTCCTAACTGTCTTTCCTGAACAGCGTACTCCATTATGCATACTGTGTCTATCCTGGTTGTGGTTTTTTCATGATCTAATTTTTAATACAAGAAAATATACTGCACAACTATTATGATCGTGTGAAATGAACAGGTTTTTTTCCCTCAGTTATTGAAGGTGTTCTTTATTATGAAGGGTGGGTGGGTGGGTGGTTGGGGTGGGTGGGTGGGTGGGTGGTGGGTGGGTGGGTGGGTGGGTGGGTGGGTGGGTGGGTGGATGGGTGGGTGGGTGGGTGGGTGGGTGGGTGGGTGGGTGGGTGTTGTGTGTGTGTGGGTGTGGTGGTGTGTGTGTGTGGTGGTGGGGTGTGTGGGGGGTTTGATTTGGTTTCAGAACTACTTGTAGTAATGTCATCCGCACAGCAAGAAAATCGTAGAATCTTTGACACACTTCGAGGACGCGCTGTGAGATCTTTCAGAGGAGGCACTCCGCACTGAGAACGTCATCTTTGACTTCGCGCTGGAAGACAACAACAGAACCACCACCCTGGGGCAACCCTGGGGCAAGGAGGCACATGTCCAAGGTAGGGCCACAAGCTAATTATAGTCCAGTCAAAATACGAAAAAAAAAACCTTTACCCTGAACAAATTCCAAGAAAGCGTTTTATTGTTTTTTTTGGTAGTATTACATGTAGGGAAAAACATACTAAAAGTTTACCAAAATATGGTTACCACAAAGGGTCCAAATGTGACGTCAAAGAATATGGCCGCCAAAGCTATAAAATGTTAAGGGGATCGTTTCCCCTATCGGGCAATTTTTTTTGTTATTGTACCTAAAAACGTGAAAGTTGGTATATATACGTAAAATTTAATTCTAAGAACTTTTTGTTCATGAATTTTTTTTTATTTTCCTCATACAAAACTAATTACGGATAGAAAACGTGATTTTAGGAGGGGGGGTTCCAAACCCTACTCCTCCTTGAGTTTTTGACGTAGGGCGATGATATGGGTATCATTGGATGCGGAAAGACTTGGGCTACAAATTTAAGTAAGCACTTTTTTTATTTTACTCCTCTGAAATAAAAAAAAAATCAGTAAAAATTTCAAAATGTTAGGTTAAAATCTAATTTTTTGGAAACATTTTTTTTTAAATTTAATTTCTCGCCTTTCAGTGTCTATCATATTTTTGTATATAAGGCGACTCGCCTTTCAGCGTCTATCACATTTTTGTATATAAATAAAGTAGTAGGTTCGAAGATAAACCTTTTCATTAGCTGGCAACACTGCATATGGCAACACTCTGCACGACACACTCAGAACACGAAAGTACCACGAAAGTACATTGTTTGTGTGAGCTATAGAACAAAACAATATTTGGTAAGTATGTACCCATGGTAGGACATTACCCATCAGAGACGGCGCAAAAATCGCACAAGTAACAAAGTGAACATTGCGGAAGGAACGAAATTTGTCGGGAAAAAGGAGGATTTCCTTTCTAATGTGGAGAACAAACAGTCTCTTATCAATCTGATTTCACAACGCATGAAGGACAGAGGTTGCAACGTAATACAATCAGAGGGGGATGCAGATGTGGAGATTGTTAAGGCAGCAGTGTCAATGTCATCCAACAAAAGGATTAGTCTCATTGGCGAAGATACAGATCTATTGGTGTTGTTACTTCATCACGCGTCAACCAGCGATGGCAACAAGCTTTATTTCTACTCGGATAAAGGGAGTCCTGCAACAGTATACGACATTAAGGTTATGAAGAAGTTGCTTGGAAACGATGTCTGCAGCAGTCTTCTGTTCCTGCATGCATTCACGGGATGCGATACCACTTCCGCGGTTTTTGGAATCGGAAAAAAACTCGCTCTACACAAGGTTTTGAAGGGAGACTCTGTCTTCAATAGCTGTGCTAAGATGTTTACCACACCTAAGAAAAACATAGCTGAGATTGAAGACGCTGGGTGTAAAGCGATGGTGGCATTGTTCGGGGGCAAACCTGGAGACAATCTGTCTGCAATGAGGTATTCTAGTCTCTGCCGAAAAGTTGGTTCAGCCAAAAGCTTTATTACACCTGAACGACTGCCACCGACCTCCTCTGCAACGAAGTAGTATCATGCCCTTCGGAGTTACCTCCAAGTGATGCTTTGGATGGACAATGGTGAGGCCATGGACACTACTGAATGGGGATGGGAATTGCAGAACAACAGTCTAGTTCCAGTGATGATTGATACTTCACCTGCGCCAGAAAAACTTCTGAAAATAATTCACTGCAATTGTTCTCGTGGTTGTAGTACACTTCGGTGCACTTGCAAAACACACGGACTTATCTGTTCACGGGTATGCGGACCATGTCAAGAAGGGCATTGTGACAATATGAGTGAGGAAGCAGTGTCTGATGATGAAAATAGAGACTATTAAACTGACACGGTTATTCAGTGATGAAGTAGGTCTTAAAATGCACTGTGTATTCTAAAATTTTTAGAAATGTACATGTATGTCATGACGTCATTGATGACGTCATGACCTCGCCTGTCCATGTAGTTAGTATAAAACTTTGTATAAAAATTGTTATATCAACATATATAGTATAAAAAATGTAAACTCTTCTGTAACCTACAGCTACAGCTTTGAAATAAGGTGGTATAATAATATAGTGTATAATATAATGTATAAATAATAGTGGTTATTTTTAGTGCGATGGCTGTCATCGTCTTATGACGTCATAGTTAGGACCTTCGTGGTGATCAATTTTTGGTAAACTTTTAGTATGTTGTTCCCCACATATAATGTATAGGTGTATAGTCCCTCAAATAGTCCGTCAAAGTAAACAAAATGAAAAAAAATGAATTTTTATTTTTTTTTTATTTTTGAGGGGCTATAATTTTTGATCTAATTAGAAAATTAAAAAAAATCGCCCTTGACGTCCTAGCGGCTTTATTCCTCTTTCGAATGACACCTCTACCGACTCTCTCCGACTGATATTGACGGAGGAGTAGTCTTTGGGGGGACCCCCCTAAAATCACGTTTTCTTTCGCTAACTCGTTTTCTATGCGTCAAATCAAAATTTTTCCAACAGACGACCCCTATTTTTTTTTTTACTTGTTTTATATATGTACCAAGTTTCAAAGATGTAGGTTTAATAATAAAGAAATTTTTTTTGGGGGGGAGTCGATCCCCTTAACATTTTATGCTTTGCGGCCATATTTTTTGACGTCACATTTGGACCCTTTGTGGTAACCATATTTTGGTAAACTTTTTAGTATGTTTTCCCTACATGTAATACTACCAAAAAAAACATAAAACGCTTTTTGGAGTTTGTTCAGGGTCAAACCGTATTTTGACGGGACTATTACCCAAGCCAACCCTTTTTCCCTTCCTTCCTGCATGTTGACGCCCCTAACTTGCGGGTCTGTACGAGCCCTTTGTCATACCAGTGGCGCTCATCAGACTAATCGCACACTTCACGCACCAAAAATACTTGTCAGCTTTCAAAAAACCCACTATATCATCCTGGATAATCTAGATCATTTAAATTATATCACCATTTTGCTGCAACCGCGAGGTCATCAGGCAGTTGTGTGTATGGGCTTTTTCCCTTTTTGCCGCTACTGTAACATGAAGCCACAATTTTTTTTTTATTTTCTTTCAAGACGGCAATAGTCGTCGCTATGTAAGATAACACAAATTTCTTATCTTAAGGAAAGTGATGTAGGTCCGATAACCAGTTGACTGTCCCTGCAGGGCGCGGTCTCCCCAGGGTGTGAACGCTTTTCGAGCTTGGGTTCCCGGCGGTGATGGACTCCGGTCTGCGGTCGACGGGAACACACAAGGCACTTCGCTGATGGTCTTCGTCTGAACGTCTTCGTCAGCACTAGGAGCACCGCCCAACACATACCATCACTTCAAGATGAGGAATAATGTGTGTTTGTGTGTAGATATATATTATATATATATATAATATATATATATAATATATATATATATATATATATTATAATATAATTTATATATATATTATAATAAAATTTATTATATATATATATATATATATATATATATATATTATAATATATATATATATATATATTATATTATATATAATATATATATATATATAAATATATATTATATATTTTATATATAATATATATATTAGTATATATATATATATATATATAAAATATATAATCATCGTAAGCTGTCATGTAATATATTTTCTTCATCAACTTTTAAACATGAATAACTATTCCTTGATTGTCTTCCAGCACAACTTTGGTGTAAGGATGCTCTCCTTTTAGGGAGGTGGGGGCCGAGTGGTTAGCTTCTGGAAGTGGCAAGTTCGGTGTACGAGTTCGAGTCCTGCCAGGTGCCAAAATATTTCTGCAACCGTCGAGTGGCCTAAACACCCACCCTGCTGCTCATAACTCTACCTCCCACGGCGAGTGCATCGGAGGAACACAGGAGGCGCATGAGCCTCTAATCACAGGCGCCACTATAAAAATCCTGCCTGCGCCACCACGGGCGAGGGCCAACCATCACAGCCCTCGAGTGAACCTCCAGGGTCTACCCTCCGACCCCTGGAGTTCACTGCCCAGAGGCCAAAATTAATAGAAAAAAGGGTGGAAGGGCGTAAGTGAACACCACGACAGATGTAGTACCTGGATACCCTGTCGGCTCCTAAGCTCCCCCTGGCCTCCACATCTTTAGGGGCCCCCACCACCATTCCCTCAGCGTGCACCACATGATGGACGGTCGTGCTGCCAGCGATTCGGAGGCTCCCTACGCTTGACTTCCATGGACTGTCACATATGGAGCGGCGGTGGCACTGGCGCTCATGAACCTGACGACGGAATACCGCTCCCTACGGACAAAGATCAAAACCCAAAAAATGCATAACCTAATCAGTGGCAGATGGAATATGTTACGATGTAGAAGCCTTTGCGTCACGGGTTGACCTGGGCTTCACCTTTCCCTCACGTCCTAAATGAGCAGTCTTGAGTTCCTTACTTTATTAATTACCGTACAGGAGCACCCAACACGTTCAGCTGCAAAAATACTGCCACTAAGTAAATTAAGTTCAAGTGACTAGGTGCTCACGAGTTAAAACTGTAAAATCACAACAGTTGAAAAATATTCATTCCTGTATTAGCTAGTAAAACATAATGGCCAATGAGCCAGTCCCGTGAGAGTGTGGTGATGCGGGCAGGGCTTGGGTGACGCCTATCAGTAGGTGTTCGTCGAATTTACGCTATAAAAGTTAAAAAAAATCGTGATGTATCTGATTCAGTTAAATAACAGCAGTGTGTATTTTACATGACAACAATAATTCGCTAAATTACTTACGTGACTTATACGTATTTTTACCAAAAGTGATTATTAATAATTCCGAAAGGAAGGCCTGTTCCCATCTTCAAACAATGAACCCCAAATGTAATAGGGAGGCGGTAGCGGAGTGGTTAGCGTCCCCGACTGGCGTTCTCGGTGAACCGAGTTCGATCCCGAAGAAACCCAAAACCTTTCTGCCCGTCGAGTGGCCTAAGAACACCCACATGCCCTGCCCATCAAATCTACTTCGATTGCGAGTGCTCGGAGGACACAGGGGGGCGGCATGAGCCTCTAATCACAGGCGTCACTATAAGAATCCTGCCTGCGCCACCACAGGCGAGGACCAACCATCACAGCCCTCAAGTGAGCCTCCAGAGCCTACCATCCGAGCCCTGGGTCACCACTGCCTACAGGGGCTATAGGCACAAATGTAAAAAAAAAAAAAAATAATAATAAATAAAAAAAAATAAAAAAATATAAAAAAATAATAAAAAAATAAAAAAATGGTAATAATAATAAGAAGAAGAATTAGACTTAACAAGACATGTTAGTACCTTCATTGTTACTCCAAAGAGTTGCAGGTGAAAACTGAATGGAGAATAACTCGTTCATCGTGGTGAATTGGTATAAATCTCTAATACCTTGGGGCATTGTTGTATAACGTGTTGCTCAGTCTGTATGTCACCACACCTACATAGCCTTTCCTCAAGCGGCAGGCGGCCTCTGCCTCGCCTGTTCCATTTACCTGTTTCACACGCTAGTGAGGCCACTGCTACGGAACTGTGTGAAAGATAACCTATGAATTTAATTTATTACATTTCTGTCTTTATATACCTCATGAACTTCCATTTCCGGGTTGATACATTTGTAAGTTAATCTTCTAGATGAATCACTTTGTCTTATACCGTCAATTACATTTAACATTGCTTCACTTGACGATGTTACATCCTCATTTACAAAGTTCCTAACTAATCTACTTGTACATGTTCCTGAATTTTGAACTAAATTTATTACAAAAGCAAGTGGGTCATCATTATACTGGGATCTCTCATGCCACTCAGTACGGAAAAATTTATGTTGTCTATATTTCACTAAGTCTTGTAAAGTGGGGTAACCTGATTCCACATAACAAACATCGTTACACGTAGATTTCCTAACCCCTAGTAGTTTTTTTCAAGCACCAGTTGTAAAGCTTCACCATGGGTTTCAGGTCTGCTCCTATCCGCGATTCACATCCATAAATCAATGAAGACATCAGTGATGCGTCAAAGACTCGTTTTTTCACCATAAAGGGGACATCATTATTTTTATTTACAAAGGAGACAAATTTTAAGACATGGGACATCTTGTTTTTAGCGTGAGCTGTGACGGCGGATGACACTGAACCATCACTCGTGAACGGCGAGCCAAGGTACACATACATCTGGCAGTGCTCCACCACTAACCCGTTCACCACCAAGACCACCGAATCACCAACACCGCCATTTATCACAAAAAATTTGGTCTCTGATTGGTTGATTTTCATACCATATTCTGTACAATAATTTTGAAGCAAAGACATCTTTTTCAGCATGTTACCTCTCGTGGTTGAAAGTAAGACTGTCATCCATAAGTACAAGAATATGAAGCCATTGTAGAAACCCGTCTAGTTCCTCCCCCCACCCCCCACCCCACACACACACACAGTTTCTAAAGTATACTAAACACCTCCAACACTACGAAATCATACTTCTTTAATAAACACCTCTCCTCTACAAAGTCAATTACATTATGGTAAAA
>JACEEZ010018123.1:0-10000 GCA_016584305.1 Chionoecetes opilio
AGCAAAAACGAAAAGTTTCCTTAAAGGATCATAGAGTCCGTGGGAACTTGATAGAAACTTTTGAGATCCTTAAAGGATTTGATGTCATTAATCAAGAGAACCTGTTCGAGCTTTCTCCTCAAATGACAACAAGAAACAACGGTTTAAACCGGAATGGTCAACGTTTCATCACGGATCTCCGAAAGAATTATTTCAATGTCAGAGTTGTCAATCGGTGGAACAAATCACCAGCGAATGTTGTCGAGGCCATCACAATAACTTCATTATAAAACAGGCTTGACGCGTACAAAGGGGGCGTGGTAGTATAAAGGTTAAGAAACTCTGAGCTGGATTCATGTTCCTCTTTTTTTGGGGGGAGGGAGCTTCAGAACCATTTACCACTTCAGGGCTTAGAGCTTCAGTCCCTCCTCTCTGCTGCCCTCCCCCCCGCCCCCCCTGCCACCTTCCTCTTCGTTAGGGCTTCAGAGTCTCGCGCGCTCGCCCAGCCCGCCTCCTGCCCTGCCTTGCCTCGCCTCCATAATATTGAAGCCTTGTTGAAAGGATGGATTCTGGATTCATTAAAGGACCCTTATCCGTCTATCCTGCCTCCTCCTTCTTCTCTCTCTCTCTCTCTCTCTCTCTCTCTCTCTCTCTCTCTCTCTCTCTCTCTCTCTCTCTCTCTCTCTCTCTCTCTCTCACTCCAGCACCTCTCCCCTTCAAACCCTGATTGGGGGGAGAGAGAAAAATAGATAGATAGATAGAGAGAGAGAGAGAGAGAGAGAGAGAGAGAGAGAGAGAGAGAGAGAGAGAGAGAGAGAGAGAGAGAGAGAGAGAGAGAGAGAGAGAGAGAGAGAGAGAGAGAGAGAGAGAGAGAGAGAAATAAATGTATAGATACATACAAGGAATCTACAAGTTATCATTGGGCAGGTAACTATTTTCTAACAATTTTTCTTTTTTTATCTACGTATTATAACCAAAATAGCGCCTCCGTGGTGTAGAAGCTAACGCGTCTAGCTACGAATTTGCGGGCCTTGGTTCGAATCTGGGCCAGGGCAGTCGGCGTGCAGGCCAACTAGCTGTTCATCCTTCCTTTCGGGGATGGGTACCTGAGAGAACCTAGGGAAGGTAACTGTGGTAACCCGGATGTCACACTAGCCGTGTCCCGGGGTAGCGGTATACTCATCCACCATAGGCTCAAAGGCTAATACGACGGAGATGAGCACCGAGGCCACGCGCAGCATAGCGTATGCCCCCATCTTTACCTTCATTATAGCCAAAACGTTCTTCTCTATCGTTCTGCCAGTTCTCATGTCAAACAAAATAAACCGTAAACAAAATAAACCGTAAACAAACAAAATAAACCGTAAACAAAATAATCCGTAAACAAACAAAGTAAACCGTAAACAAAGTAAACCGTAAACAAACAAAATAAACCGTAAACAAAGTAAACCGTAAACAAACAAAATAAACCGTAAACAAAGTAAACCGTAAACAAACAAAATAAACCGTAAACAAAGTAAACCGTAAACAAACAAAATAAACCGTAAACAAAGTAAACCGTAAACAAACAAAATAAACCGTAAACAAAATAAACCGTAAACAAACAAAATAAACCGTAAACAAACAAAGTAAACCGTAAACAAAGTAAACCGTAAACAAACAAAGTAAACCGTAAACAAAGTAAACCGTAAACAAAGTAAACCGTAAATAAAATAACCCGTAAACAAAATAAACCGTAAACAAAATAAATCGTAAACAAAGTAAACCGTAAACAAAGTAAACCGTAAACAAAATAAACCGTAAACAAAATAAATCGTAAACAAAGTAAACCGTAAACAAAGTAAACCGTAAATAAAATAACCCGTAAACAAAATAAACCGTAAACAAAATAAACAGTAAACAAAATAAACCGTAAACAAAGTAAACCGTAAACAAAATAACCCGTAAACAAAATAAACAGTAAACAAAATAAACCGTAAACAAAGTAAACCGTAAACAAAATAAACCGTAAACAAAATAAACCGTAAACAAAATAAACCGTAAACAAAATAAACCGTAAACAAAATAAACCGTAAACAAAATAAACCGTAAATAAAATAAACCGTAAACAAAATGAACCGTAAACAAAATAAACCGTAAACAAAATAAACTGTAAACAAAATAAACCGTCAACAAAATAAACCGTCAACAAAATAAACCGTAAACAAAATGAACCGTAAACAAAATAAACCGTAAACAAACAAAAATAATAAAAGGCAAAAATGAACAAAGGAAATACCATAGACGCAAAAAAATATAATGTGATATGAGTAAGAGTAATGAGAGAGAGAGAGAGAGAGAGAGAGAGAGAGAGAGAGAGAGAGAGAGAGAGAGAGGAAAGAAGAGGAGAGGACGGAAGGAGAGAGAAGAAGGAGGGGGAAGAGGAGAGAGAGAGAGAGAGGAGAGGAGAGAGGGAAGAGAGAGAGAGAGAGAGAGTTCGTGTGTTCGTGTGTCAAAAACAAAAAACAAAAAAAAATCTGAAAGCCATAAAAACAACATAATAAACAAAATAAATAAATATAAAATAGTAACACTAACTCTGCTAAGACTGCTAATAATGATACTATTAATAATGCTAATAACACTAATTAAAGAAGAAGAAGAAGAAGGAAGCTACACCCAAACCTTTCCGGCAGATGGTCACCTTAATTAATGAGTCTACCTGAGATGATTACCTGAAATGAGACCCCCTTCCTTACAGACATCCCCTTCCTTATAGACCCCACCTTCCTTACAGACCCCCCCCCCCCTTTCCAACCCTAAATGACCCCTCCTCTCCATCCTTCCCTTCCCCCTCCCCTCCCTCCCCCACCTAACCTCATCTCCTAGCTCCTTTTCCTCTATCTTACCAGGCATCACTATTTCCATTACTATTATCATTATCATTGTTGTTGTAATTGTGTAGATGAAAAAAAGAAAAGATTGCTCCAAGGGAAAGAAGAAAAGGTTACGAGGAAGGACAGGAAGAAAAAAAGGACAGGAAAATAAAGGAAAAAGTAAAAAAATTCAACATAAGGCATAAATATTTTCATTACTAGTATCATCCGTCATGTTATGTTGTGTTTTTGGTACTGGAAAGAAAGAAAAGATTGCTCCAAGGGAAAGAAGGAAAGGATGAGAGGAAGGATAGGAGGAGGCAAAAGAGTATCGAGGAAAAGAAAGAGAGAGAGAGAGAGAGAGAGAGATATTGATATTGATATATTTATTTGGCCATGTAGTTTTGTACATATGAACATATACATATAGTGATAAAGCCAGGTCCTATAAGCCGAAGCTTTTATAGGACCTCTGCCTCCAAAGCTATACATACATAAATAACATAGCAAGGGACTGAGTCAGGCCATTTGAAATATAACATTTTTATGGATGAAATATGGAAGTTAACAATAGTAAAAAAACCAATCATCTTACAATGCATTTAAAAAAAACAAAAAATCTTAATAACCATAAGAAATAGAGAAAAACACATATGGACATCTATGGTGCACAAAGAGTTATCAAATTTTGTCACTCTGTATTGTCAAGCATGCCTTTATCAAGGACGTTTGAACGTTTAAGTTTTCATCAGTAATAAAATGTTCTGGATAAGTTGTTCCACGCTTTAGTATCTGCTTGACAAGATACTATCTGCTGTGCATGTGATGTCCTGCACATATGCGTATACATGGAAATCATGTGGTCTTCGGGTACATTGTAGGGTAATTGCTCTAAAGCCAACGCGTCTAAAGGTAAAGAGTGTATGGATTATGTACAAAAAGCATGGTTTGAAAGGAGTATGATCATCTGGAAGCGTAATTAACTTGAAGAGTCTCGGAAAATACTGATGGTGTATGGTAATAAGAGTTTTTAAGAATATAATTTTCTAAAGAAAGAAAAGAGAGAGAGAGAGCAGAGCAGTAGAGAGAGAGACGTGGACGAAGATCGAGAGCGAGAGACGATGAGAAGAGAGAGGAGAGAGAGAGATGGACTACCGGGGAGGGGGAGGAGCGGGGGCCAGTACTAGGCCCGACACGACTGAGAGCCCAGAGATGGAAGAGAGAGAGGGAAAAAAGGAGAGAGCCAAGTAAAATACTCTCTACACATAACCACCTGTACGGGTAATTAACTTTGATGATAGCACACGAAAATAATGAACTAAATAGACGTAACGCCGTGAGAGAGAGGAGAGAGAGAGAGAGGAGAGATGGAGAGAGAGAGAGAGAGAGGAGGAGATGAGAGAGATGAGAGGGAGAGAGAGACGACGAGAGGACGAGAGAGAGAGAGTATACCAAAATGGAAGTGGTTGGAGACGAGACTAAGTACGTGGGAAAGGGGAAAAGAGGATGGAAGAGACGAGCGAGAGAGAGAGAGAGAGAGAGGAGAGAGGAAGGAGAAGAGAGAGAAGATGGGAGAGAGAGAGAGACGGGAGAGAGACGACGAGAGGAGAGAGGAGGAAAGATAAGTCTCCCTGGGCCATGAGGTGTTAAAGATAAATAAGTATTGAGGGAATAGGTTAATGGGACAGATGAGGACGAGATGGGTTCCTCACCGCCCCTTTACCAACACTCTCTCCTCTCTCTCTCTCTCTCTATCTCTACTCTTCTCTCTCTCTCTCTCTCTCTTCTCTCATCCTCTTTCCTTTCGTATTTTACGTTCTGTCTCCTCTCTCTCTCTTCTCTCTCTCTCTCTCTCGTCTCTCTCTCTCTCTCTCTCTCTGCTCTCTCTCTCTCTCTCTCATCTTCTTTTCTTTTCCTGTCTCCTCTTTCTTGTCTCCCTTCCAACTCTTTCCATTTTGCTTCTCTCTCTCTCTCTCTCTCTCTCTCTATCTCTCTCTCTCTCTCTCTCTCTTCCTACTCTCTCCTCTCTCTCTCCTTCTCTTCTCTCTCTCTCTCTCTCTCTCTTCCTTTTTATATCTAGTTACCCTCTTTTTATCTCTCTTCACTTTGCCTTTCTCATCTACACACTTTCCTCCTTCCCTTCGTTCGTTTCTCCACCTTCTACATATGTATCTTCTTTTCTCTCTGCTGCCTTTTCCTTCTTTCCTTCTTACCCCGCCAAGTCAAATAATTTTCTAAGCATCCCCTGCCAGATATAGACCACATAGACCCCCCCCTTCCAACCCCTGCCGATGAAGAATACAGGGTGGGAGAAGGGAAGGGAAGGAGGGAGTGATGGGTAGGAAGGAGGAGAGAGAGTATGAGAGAGATGAGAGCGACACAGAAGAGAGAGATGAGATGAGAGAGAGAGAGAGAGAGTGTGGAGCGAGAGTGTGAGAGAGAGAGAGAGATGAGATGAGCGAGAGAGAGGAGGAAAGAAAAGTAGGTTTTTGGTTTAAAGACGCAGAGAAAATAAGAAAAAGTAGTTCAGATTTTTGAAAAGGTTTATTATTTTTATTTTTTATAGTTTTGCATCATTTTTCACTCGTATATCAAAAAGAAGGTTGAACATTTATCCATTAATCTCATCCACTCCAGTCATCCGCCATCCCTCACATCCATCCCTCATCCACTCCAGGGCTAATACATGATAATAATGATAATAATAACAATAATGATAATAATGATAATAATAACAATAATGATAATAAAAACCATACTATTGATAATAAGAAAATTTAATGATAGACATATGAACAGATGGATTTATAGATAGAAAGATGGATGAGAGAGAGAGAGAGAGAGAGAGAGGAGAGAGAGAGAGAGAGAGAGAGAGAGAGAGAGAGAGAGAGAGAGAGAGAGAGAAAGGCCCATCAGAATATTCTTAAAAAAAAAAATTCCTTATTTACTATAAAAACATATTTCAAAATGGCTTACAAACTCCTTTCCTTCTATCCTTCCAACAACCAGCAACCCCCCATCCTTCTTACAACCCCTCCACCACCCTCCCTACAATCCCCCCTCCTTCCTTCTTACAGCCCCTCCCCACCCCTTCCCCCACCTGAAGGGTTCCCAAACTTGTGCGAGGCGGTAAAAAGTTATGTTCAGGATCTTAACTTTGGCGTACGTACTACCATCCCCCTTATCCCCCCCTTTACCCCTGACCCTCCGCCCGCCCTACCGTCTTTCCCCCGAGGTCACTTGCTAAGGAGGAGGAAGGAGGAGGAGGAGGAGGATGGAGGAGGAGAGAGGAGGAGGAGGAGGAGGTCTGCAGGAAGAATCGATTGGGAAGTAGGAAGAACAAGGCAAATAGATGGAGGCACAGAGGTAGGAGGAGGAGGAGGAGGAGAGGAGGAGGAGGAGGAGGAGGAGGAGGAGGAGAGGAGGAGGAGGAGGAGGAGAGTGAGGAGGAGGAGGAGGAGGAGGAGGAGGAGGAGGAGAAGGAGGAAGAGATGGAGGAGGAGGAGGAGGAGGAGGAGGATTTACATAGGAGTAACAGACACCAGGAGGACCTATTGGTCCATAGCGAGGGTATCCTGCGATACTACTGATACTACTAACTATCCAAACTACTTGTAAGAAAACAGTTGGAATAATGAGACATGTCCCTAAAGAGAAAGAACATGGAAGTTTCATTAGTGCAGAATGTAGGATATGAAAAATACTAACTACAACTACCACTACCCACTACAACTTAATCGATACGGGGGACTAGATACGAGATTCGCATATCAATACCCATTTACTTTACATGCGCGTTTCAAGCCTTTTTAAATGTAGTTATTGTGTTGGTCCGACAAACATTTGCTGGTAACTTGTTCAATCGATCAACGATCAACATTGAAATAATTTTTACGGAGATCGGTGAGCAACGTTGACCGTTTAGTTTTAAACCATTATTTCTTGTTGTCACTTGAGTAGAAAGCTCGAATAGGTTCTCTTGATTTAATGGACATCAAACCTTTTAGGACTAAAAGGTTTCTATCAAGTCCCACGGATTCATACGAATCCTTTAAGGAAAACATTAAGTTTTCCCGCAGTCTCTCTTCATAAGATGAAAATTTCGCAGAGATGGAATTTGTTGGTGCTCTTCTTTGCACTGATTCCAATTTGGGTTGATCTTTTACGAAACAACGCGACCAGAATTGAACGGCATATTCCAAGTGCGCGCCTAACCAAGGAGTGTATAATTGTGCATTACTTCGGAGTTTTATGTTCAAAGTTACGTTTTTAAGAAAGCCCAACTCATATTTGCCTTTTTACTGGACAGCTAGGCAATGCGAATTAGTAGGAGGGAGGAGGAGGAGGAGGAGGAGGAGGAGGGAGGAGGAGGGAGGTCTGTAGGAAAACGCTAAGAACTGGAGAAAGTGCCGGAGATGATGAGAGAGAGAGAGAGAGAGAGAGGAGGAGAGATGAAGAGAGAGGATGAGAAGATCGAGAGGACTGAGAGAAGAGAGAGAGAGAGAGACGAGAGAGGAAAGCGAAAAAATAGAGCACTAGTCAGCCAGTCAGTCCAGCAAGCCAGTCAGTCAGTCACCCCCCCCCCCCCGCGACGCCGAGGAAACCAAACAAACTCCTGAGCGCTTGCCAACACCTCAGGCAAGAAGACGAACTCAGGAACCTCATGAGAACGCTACCAAAAAGGCCCTGAGGTTACAATAAAGTGGCGTATGACGATTACCAAGGAAGCTAGTCTTAACCCCTTCACGCCCAGATCTTTCCTTTGCTATATAAAATCGTCTGTTGTCGAGCCATTAAATAACGAAAAGTCACTGAATATATCACATGAGTTAGTGGACAAGGATACTAAACAGGTCATAGCTAGAAAACATTGCTTATAGTCACTACAAATCGTCTAATGGTACCTAAATTACAATGGAAATTACGTTCTGGGCCTCAAGGGGTTAAAATATTGGGATGAATTGGTCTAACAAGAAAATAGTTACGAGTTGTGATGTATGAGTGTGTGTGTTTTTAAAGGGGCTGAAAATGATAGCGGGTTTAAAGGGTGTGTGAAAAGGTACAAAAAGGGGTCTAGTTACGTATTTAGGGCTTTGTGAGTTAAAATGGGGCTGATTTTGAGAGCTGTGAAAGGGGCTGAAAGGCGGCATGAAATAGATTAGAAGGATTAAGGAAAGATTTGATGAGTGTGAGGAGACTAGAGAGAGAGAGAGAGAGAGAGAGAGAGAGAGAGAGAGAGAGAGAGAGAGAGATGAGAGAGGAGAGGAAGACGAGATGAGAGACGAGAGGAGAGAGAGGAGTAAAAGGCGAGAGAGGAGAAAGAGACAGGAGAGAGAGAGGGAAGAAAAAAAAACCACAAACGAGAGAGAGAGAGAGAGAGAGAGAGAGAGAGAGAGAGAGAGAGAGAGAGAGAGAGAGAGAGAGAGAAGTAGCATCACGTGACCTAAACCTATTCCCACCGCGGCGACTTATATAAGAAAACAAAAGAACGACCAGATAAGCGTGAAATGGTAGACACTTGGCGCGGGAATTTAATCTGAAAGTGTTTCTCTCTCTCTCTCTCTCTCTCTCTTCTCTCTCTCTCGCTCTCCCTCTCTCTGCTCTCTCTTTGTCTCTATTCTCTCTTCTCTTGTTTCTCTCTCTCTCTCTCTCTCTACCCCTCTCTCTCTCTCTCTCTCTCTCTCTCTCTCTCTCTCTCTCTCTCTCTCTTCTGGCTGCCTTTATTGTCTGGCCTGAGATTAAACAGGAAGATTTAAAAAACTATTCCTCTCCTCTCTTTTCTCTCTCTCCTCTTCTCTCTCTCTCCTTTTCTCTCTCTCTCTCTCTCTCTTCTCTCTTCTCTCTCTCTCTCTCTCGACGCCCCTGTAATAGAAACGAAAAACAAACAAAAAAAATTGTCGTCTTTCACCCAAGCCTGTCCACCAACACTTCCTCCCCCCCCCCCCTAAGAAAAATAAGTACTTAGGCCTATACGAATTGCCCCGTATAGACCTACCCTAATTGTCCCATGAGTCTTAAGTAATTACATCATCAACGCTAATCACCCCACAAATCTCTTTTATGACCAAGAGACAAAATATTATGAATGTTCAAATATATATAAAAAAATGTGGGCTTTTATATTTTAGATTTTTCAATTGTGAAGGCGAGAAATAGATGTAAATAATGAAGAAAAAGAGAAAGAAATGAATATATGAATAAATACGAAGGGAAATCTATAATAATATAAGCGAAAGTGTGTGTGTTGTGTGTGTGTGTGTGTGTGTGTGTGTGGTGTGTGTGTGTGTGTGGGGTGTGTTGTGTGGTGTGTGTGTGTGTGTGTGTGGTGTGTGTGTGGTGTGGTGTTTTGTGTTTTTTGTTGGTTGTGCGTGTGTGTGTCTTCTGTCTGTCCGGGGATAGGTGCCGCCCCCTGTGGGGGAAATTTCCCATCATATGTCACAGTTTTGGAATCAGGTTGACCAGGGGAAGGTTTTAAGCCCACTTATAGGATGATCCGATCACTTCTTCTTCTTTTTTTTAGCAGCCTATTTAGCGAGAACTGTGAAAGAAAAAAAAAAAAGTGGGTTGCGAGAATTGAGGAAACCTTGATGTAGGGTATGGGTAATAGGTGAGGGGGAATGGGTCGGGTTTGATGGGTATTGGGTGTGTGGGGTGATGGGTGATAGTGAATGGGTGGGGTGATGGGTAATGGGTGTGGGGTGATGGGTGAGTGAATGAGGGGGGTGATGGGTGATGGGTGAGGGAATAGGTGGGGGGTGATGGGTAATGGGTGAGGGAATAGGTGGGGGGTGATGGTAATGGGTGAGGGAATAGGTGGGGGTGATGGGTAAATGGGTGAGTGAATGGGTTTTGTGGTAATGGGTAATGGGTGAGTGAATGGGTTTTGTGGTGATGGGTAATGGTGTGAGTGAAGGGGTGGGGGGTGATGGGTAATGGGTGAGTGAATGGGTTTGGGGGGAATACATACATTTCAGGAAAGTTAGAAGGGGCTATCTGGAGAGTCTGGTTTGGTGGGCCGAGGTGGGGGTTTAATGGGTCTATCTGGAGAGTCTGTTTTTTGGGGGCCAAAGGCCCACCAATAGCCCTCCGCAGGAGCTAGCCAAAAAGTCCGCCCGGAGGCGGCTTTGCTTTCAGGAAAAGTTAGAAGGGGCTATGTGTGAATGGGT
>JACEEZ010018123.1:15000-27500 GCA_016584305.1 Chionoecetes opilio
CGCTGAGATGGGGCTGCGAGGGGCAGGCAGCGTGAGGCGTAGTGTGCAGAGATGGGTGGCGCCAGCCGTGGTAGGATGAGGCTGCGAAGGGCGAGGTGCAGGCCGCGGGCGTGGCGCATGGCGGCGTGGCAGGCGGCGTGGCGCGGCGTGTGTGGCTGCAGGCGGCGCGGCAGGCGTGATGGGGGGGGCGAGGGGCAAGCCCCCCCCCCTGGGTGCGTCTTGTCACTCCGTCGGTCACCAAATGTAGTGACCTTGTCGGTCTACATGGTTGATAAATAGACACCCAGGGTTGATGGTTTGCTGGTTTATTGGAGACTGTGGACAGAGCTGTATGTGGTACAGTGGTTGAGCTCTAACTAACTTGTCTCTACAAGAGACGGGCTTTTAAAGGAGCCACGATACTCACGACCTGACTACCTGACGCCTAATCCCTCAATGGGCAGTCGGCTGAGGTCGAGTTTAAGAAGGAGGGTCAGGTCGAGACTACTGGAGGATTAGCCAGGTGTGGTGTGACTCACCACACACACGATGACTTTTCTATATAAACGAACAAAACTACTACTAAAAATATCGAATGCAATGATGAAAAAACTTATGTGAGAGAGAGAGAGAGAGAGAGGAGAGAAGAGAGAAAAGAGAGAGAGAGAGAGAGAGAGAGAGAGAGAGAGAGAGAGAGAGGAGAGAGAGAGAGAGAGAGGAGAGAGAGAGAAGAGAGAAGAGAGAGAGAGAAGAGAGAGAGAGAAGAGAGAGAGAGAGAGGAGAGAGAGAGAGAGAGAGGAGAGAGAGAGAGAGAAGAGAGAGAGAGAGACGAGAGAGAGAGAGAAGAGAGAGAGAGAGAGAGAGAGAGAGAAGAGAGAGAGATGCGTATTGTAAACTACCTAAGGTCACCATCAGAAACTACCTGCAAAAGACGGAGGAGGGAGGAGGTGACATAAGGAGAAATGTTACATATAATATATATATCCTCTTTTGTAATATTTTCCTTTTATGTGTCCAAAGACTACTGTAGTCTTTGGTGTGTCAGAAGTGATTCTTCTGATTAACACACACTTGCACACACGCACTCACACACACACACGCACATACGCACACGCACACACGCACGCACGCACACATACATACAAGCACGTACGAACACACACAACACACACACACACATACACGCATGTACGTACGTACACAACACTCACACTCACACACACTCACTCACACACACACACACACACACACACACACACACACACACACACACACACACACACACACACACACACATGTACGTAACTATACCACCACCACCACGAACACCCCACGCCCAGTCACGTACACACCCTTATGTATGTATGGACGTACAATCTGGCACACTCTTACTTTTAGGGGCGAAAGGGCAAAAAATGGAAATTTGACGATATTGTAGATTAATTTTGGAAGTGGTGATATCCAGGTATGAGGTTATAGAATTGTCCACTAGCCACGACCTGCGTCTCCTCCTTACCAACACACTGACCCTTTCTCTCAGTCCTCTGCTTCCGTCATCTTTATATATGTCCATTACGTCAGTCAAAAACCAATAAGTAGATGAAAGATATAGTCCTAAAGGGAAGAAGCTTTTGAGTGTCTCGTAATCTCATCGGTGAATACAGGAATCTCAGTGGCAGGTGATACAGGTGTGTTGATGTGGTAATGGCGAGGGGAACAGGCGTGGTGAGGGGGGATGATGCAGGAGGGAGAGCTGGGTAATAGGGGAGTACAGTACAGAGGCGTCGTGGTGAGGGTCTACAAAGGGAGTGGGTTACTTAGGCCACGATGATTTTTGGTGATAGTCTAAAGCCCCGTCCACACTACCACTCACCACCGTCGGCGATTGCCGTCGAACAGTGTTCGTCACTCAAAAGTGGCTGTGTGGACAGGATGCCGACGAGCAAAATTTAACCGTCGGCGCTGCCCGCCAACATTCAGCAGGTTTAATATTGGGCGGGCATGCCCAAGGCCGTCTGTTTACATAGAGAAGGCTTTGGCATGCCCGTCACTCACGGATCAGCGCCGAACACATGCTTCAAGTTATCGGCAGTTTTCACTATCTAGATATTTTTGTATTGCTATGTACCGTATACCATCAGAACCAAGAAAGTCAGCTGATTACGAGTATGTGATAAAAAAATAAATGGGAGAAATGGTCGGGAAATTGCAGCGAGTTGAAGACAAAAAAGTGAGAAAATATTTATACACTATTTCTTTTTGCTATATTTTTTAGAATACACAAAAAGGTTTTCGTATATTTTTCTTGCTTATGGTATGCAGAAATGTGTCATGAAGATGATAGTTGGGTCAGTTTTTCTAAACCTCCTGTGGTTATTTCATAATCTCGAGTGAGAGTACACGATATGCAGAAAACATGACTCTCATTTTGAAATCAGGAAGCGCGCTGACCGCCGAACAAAACCGTTCGTGTGGACACAACCCTGGCAACGGCGCTTCCCGTCGGCAAGCACCGACGGCAAGCACCGACGGTGGTGAGTGGTAGTGTGGACGGGGCTTAAAAGGTAAGGAAGGTAGTTCAGTGGCCGTTTGACTCAACCCTGTTTAGGAGAGCTGTATGTGTGGATCCCCCCCAAAAAATGAGAGGCATACTCCATACATAGGCGGATAAGGCCCCTGTACCGAGACCACCGAGAGAGAGAGACTATCATCTCGGTGGCCACGCCTGTACAGAGCAAGCAACTGGGAGAGAGAAAAAAATGGACGAAAAAAATTACCTTGCACTAAAGTTCTTGGCGGGGAGACAAAAAATACAAGAGGAAAGATGTCTTCCTTCCTCTTCCATTTCCTCATTCCCCTAAGAGTCATTTCCTTGTCAAGAGTGTGTTTCCTTCTCCTTCATCTGTTGCTCTTCCTTCTTTACTTCCTTCCTTCATTCACTCCTCCTCGCTATGTCTTGTCTTTTTTTTTTTTTTTTTTTTTCCTTCGTCATTCTTCTTTAGTTTTCATTTTCCTGTCCTTCATTAATTAAGTGTCTGATTTTTTTTTTTTTTTTACTTTTCGTTCTTTCTTTTATTTCTTCTTCTTGCTCCTATCTTTCGTTGCATTCAATTCCCTTCCTGACTTCCCTCATTCTTTTTCCAGATTTTTACATAGTATTCATCATTTTCTTTCCATTTAACGCTTGCCATCTTGATTGATATTTCTTTCCACTTCAACTTCTATTCCTTCATTCACTTTCTTGCTTCCATCTCTTCCTGCCTTCACATTTGACCCTTGAGTTCAATACATCTTTCCCATTCCATTCCATAGCACATCCTATTTTCTCCCTCTCTCTCCTCTCTATCTCTTCTTCCACAAATGACAAGGTTAAGAGAACCAGCTGGGAACTTACGTGGCCAGATGGTGGAAGGAGATGGGAGGGTGGTGGAGCAGGTGGGAGCAGGTGGAGGGAGATAGCAAGGTGGAAATTAGCAAAAAAAATTCACTTACGGTAATGACGAGTTGGAAAGTTAAGGGGAATGTGTGTGAAATAAAGTGTTGCTAATGGTCTGCTGCAGTACTAATGGGTCTTATTAAAGGGTCTACAATGCCACCTAGCGGAGATCCTGCAGCCACCTGGGAGATTAGAGGGAGCGGAAGGAGGAGAAGGAAGAGGAGGAGGAGGAGAAGGAAGAGGAGAAGGAGGAGGAAGAGAAGAAGGGGATTAAGGTAGTTTTGGGGGGAAATCAGGAGGTTCCGAGCAAATTCATTTTAACTCAAATTACAATGGAATGAAAGTGAGTGTGTGTGTGTGTGTGTGTGTGTGTGTGTGTGTGTGTGTGTGTGTGTGTGTGTGTGTGTGTGGTGTGTGTGTGTGTGTGTGTGTGTGTGTGTGTGTGGTGTGCGTGCGTGCGTGCGTGCGTGCGTGCGTGCGTGCGTGCGTGCGTGCGTGCGTGCGTGCGTGCGTGCGTGTGTGTGTGTGTGTGTGTGTGTGTGTGTGTGTGTGTGTGTGTGTGTGTGTGTGTGTGTGTGTGTGTGTGTGTATGTTATTCACCCATGGTCTTGTCCACGCGAGTCGGACTCGCGATCGCTAGTTTCACTTCCCGGTGCGAGCTTGGAGCTCATTATTACCGATATTTGGGTAATGCTGGGACCTCAAACACCACACAACCCCATCCCCTTGTTCAAGGGGGACAGTAACCGCCCGAATTTGTCAGTGAAAAATCCCCAGGAGCAGTGAGATTCCAACTGGCTACCACAGAATGGCAGGCCAGCGCGCTATCCACTTGATCATCGTGTGTGTATTCATCTAGTTATATTCATCTAGTTGTATTTTACAGGGCCAGAGCGACGCTCGTATGGCCCCGTCTCCATATCAACATTTTTATCATTCATCCTTAGTTAAAAAAAAATTTGATCATTCATCCTTAGTGCTTAGTGTTGGCCGAAGCCACCACCCCGGGAGGCGGGTCACAAACCCCCGGCTAACACCCGGTACCCATTCACTGCTGGGTGGACAGGGGCTCGGGTTTTAAGAAGACCGCCCGCCTGTCTTCGCTCCGCCCGGGGATCGAACCTGGGACTTCTCGGTTGTGAGCCGAGTGCGCTAACCCTTACACTACGCAGTTCCTACGGAGTGTGTGTATGTGTGTGTGTGTGTGTGTGTGTGTGTGTGTGTGTGTGTGTGTGTGTGTGTGTGTGTGTGTGTGTGTGTGTGTGTGTATGTGTGTGTGCATCCTGTCTGTCTCTGTCGAGCTCTATATATTTCCACAAATCTTTTCAAATATCTATCTATATTTTACTCTCTCTCTCTCTCTCTCTCTCTCTCTCTCTCTCTCTCTCTCTCTCTCTCTCTCTCTCTCTCTCGTTCTTGTCTGTCAACTACATAGCACGTCTGTACGTCTATTTCCTGTCTATCCTCCTCCTCCTCCTCCTCCTCCTCCTCCTCCTCCTCCAACAAATCTGGCAGGCAATGGCACGCGTACGTATAAGCACCAAATATTTTCTCGCGACGGAAAAATCAAGAAATAATTTGCGGGAGGAAGTTTACGAGAAACGTGACGGGAAAGTCTTATAGGAGGGGAAGGAAGACGAAGAGGAGGAGGAGGAGGGAGGAGGGAGGAGGAGGAGGAGGAGGAGGAGGAGGAGGAGGAGGAGGAGGAGGAGGAGGAGAGGAATCAGCCCCAGTGACACCCTCGTTCTCTCACTAATGGTCCAACTTGCAGCGTCCTCCTCCTCCTCCCATGTCTTCCCTCGTTAGCACCATCACATACACACACACACACACACACACATACACACACAGACACACACACACACATACAGACACACACACATACAGACACACACACACCGCGCGATGGTCAGGTTGATAACGTTCTGGTCTCTCACTCTGTGGGTAGGCGGTTCGAATCCTCGCGCTCCCGGGGATTTTTCACTTGACAAATTCGGGCGGTTACTGTCCCCCTTGAGCAAGGGGATGGGGGTGTGTGGTGTGTGAGGTCCCAGCATTACCCAAAGATCGGTAATAATGAGCTCCAAGCTCGCACTGAGAGGGTGAAACTGGCGATCGCGAGCCAGCTCGCGTGGACAAAGACCATGGGTGAATGACACACACACACACACACATACACACACACACACACCACCACACACACACACACACACACACACACATACACACACACACACCACACACACAGACACACATTTCCTTGTCTGAATTGCGTTCGCTTTCGTTCTCAACTATCATCATTATTTTTTTTATTGGTATCATCATTATTATCATTACTGAAAACGCTATCTTTATTATTATAACTACTATAATTATCATTATTATCATCTTTATTATGAAAAATGGTGGATGTAGAATACGGAGAAGCTGAGTGAGAGAGAGAGAGAGAGAGAGAGAGAGAGAGAGAGAGAGAGAGAGAGAGAGAGAGAGAGAGAGAGAGAGAGAGAGAGAGAGAGAGAGAGAGAGAGAGAGAGAGAGAGAATTTCTTCCACCTCGATTCCTGCCAATGATAATAATTTTCCTCCGAAGCAGCAAACAGGAGGAAATATATGACGCCGAGGGACATACAAACAGACAGACACAAACAAACAAACAAACAAAAACGAGGGATGGACGAAGGAATGGTGCGCGATGGCGGAGGAAGAGGAAGAGGAAGAGGAGGAAGAGAGGAATCAAGAAGTTTTTGAGTAGTATTAAGGAAGAGGAAGAGGAGGAGGAAGAAGAGAAGAGGAGGAGACAAAGAATTACAACACAAGGGTGGCACAAACAGCAACAGACTACACTACCTATTCTAAAGTGAGACACAGGCTAGTAAAGGCGAAGGCTCCTCCCCACCCTTAAACCCAGGCTGGCAGGATAGGAACTACTACTACTACAACAACAACAACAACAACAACAACAACAACAACAACAACAACAACAACAACAACAACAACAACAACAACAACAACAACAACAACAACAACAACAACAACACACAACTACTACTACTACTACTACTACTACTACTACTATACAATACTACTAACTACTACTACTACTATACTACTACAACAACAACAACTAACTACTACTACCTTTCACTACTACTACTACTACTACTACTACTACTACTACTACTACTACAACAACAACACTACTACTACTACTACTACTATACATACTCTATTACTACTACTACTACTACTACTCTACTTACTACACAACAAAACAACAATTACTACTACTACATACACTGCTATACTACTACTACTACTGCTACTACTACAACAAGAACAACAATTACTACTACTACATATACTGCTATTACTACTACTACTACTACTACTACTACTACTACTACTACTACTACTACTACTACTACTACTACTACATATACTACAATCTACTATACCTACTACTACTACTACTACTACTACTATACTACTACTACTACTACTACTACTATACTACTACTAACAGAACTAACATATACTACTACTATTACTCTATACTACTACTACTACTACTACTACTTACTATACTATAACTTACTACTACTATACTCTACATACTACTACTATACTACTACTACTACTACTATCGACAATACTACTAATATATACAACACGATTATTACAAGCGAACAACCAACCCTCTCCTCCAAAAAAAAAAAAAACTTTGTTGATACATTCGGGGATTCTATTGAGATAAACAATAATATGACAAAGGAGGAGGAGGAGGAGGAGGAGGAGGAGGAGGAGGAGGAAGAGGAAGAGGAAGAGGAAGAGGAGGAGGAGGAGGAGGAGGAGGAGGGAGGAGGAAGAGGAGGAGGAAGAGGAAGAGGAAGAGGAAGAGGAAGAGGAGGAGGAGGAGGAGGAGGAGGAGGAGGGAAGCGTTTAGACAGACACCAAAAAGCGAATGAAAATAGAAAACAAGCAAATGTGACAAACAAATAAAATAAAACTTAATCACTTGGGGGATAAAAGAGAATGGCGGAAGAGAGAGAAGAGAGAGGAGGGAGAGAGAGAGGGGAGGGGAGGAGAGAGAGAGAGAGAGGAGAGAGCAGGATGAGAGGGGGGAGAGAGAGAGGGGGAGAGAGAGAGAGACTAGTCCTCCTTCATCAGATTGTTCTCGATGCCATTTGCTCTACTATTGTTGTTGTGCTCCTCCTCCTCCTCCTCCTCCTCTCCTCCTCCTCCCTCCTCCTCCTCCTCCCTCCTCCTCCTCCTCCTCCTCCCTCCTCCTCCCCCTCCTCCTCCCTCCTCCTCCTCCTCCTCCTCCTCCTCTCTCGCAAAACTCAAATGAATGGAGAGTTGAGAAAGTTTTGGGTTCCGCAGAAGGAGAGAGAAAGGGAGAGAGGGGAGGCAGACAGGAGGGAGAGAGGGAAGGCAGACAGGAGGGAGAGAGGGAGGAAGGAATATGAAAGGAGATTGAAAAGAAAACAAGAAAGGAGATATGGAAAATGAGTGGGAGATGAGTGGGAAATAAGTGGGAGATGAGTGGGAAATAAGTGGGAGATGAGTGGGAAATAAGTGGGAGATGAGTGGGAAATAAGTGGGAGATGAGTGGGAAATAAGTGGGAGATGAGTGGGAAATAAGTGGGAGATGAGTGGAAAATAAGTGGGAGATGAGTGGGAAATAAGGGGAGATGAGTGGGAAATAGTGGGAGAGAGTGGAAATAAGTGGAGATGAGTGGGAAATAAGTGGGAGAGAGTGGGAAATAAGTGGGAGATGAGGGAAAATAAGGGGAGATGAGTGGGAATAAGTGGGAGATGAATGGGAAATAAGTGGAAGATGAGTGGAAATAAGTGGAGATGAGTGGAAAAAGTGGGAGAGAGTGGAAATAAGTGGAGATGAGTGGAAATAAGTGGAGATGAGTGGGAAAAAGTGGGAGATGAGTGGAAATAAGTGGGAGATGAGTGGGAAATAAGTGGGAGATGAGTGGGAAATAAGTGGGAGATGAGTGGAAAATAAGTGGGAGATGAGTGGGAAATAAGTGGGAGATGATGGAAATAAGTGGAAGAGAGTGGGAAATAAGTGGGAGATGAGTGGGAAATAAGTTGGAGATGAGTGGGAAATAAGTGGGAGAGAGTGGGAAATAAGTGGAAGATGAGTGGAAAATAAGTGGGAGATGAGTGGGAAATAAGTGGGAGATGAGTGGAAAATAAGTGGAAGATGAGTGGGAAATAAGTGGAAGATGAGTGGGAAATAAGTGGAAGATGAGTGGGAAATAAGTGGGAGATGAGTGGGAAATAAGTGGGAGATGAGTGGGAAATAAGTGGGAGATGAGTGGAAAATAAGTGGAAGATGAGTGAGAAATAAGTGGAAGATGAGTGGGAAATAAGTGGGAGATGAGTGGAAAATAAGTGGGAGATGAGTGGAAAATAAGTGGGAGATGAATGGGAAATAAGTGGGAGATGAGTGGGAAATAAGTGGGAGATGAGTGGGAAATAAGTGGGAGATGAGTGGGAAATAAGTGGAAGATGAGTGGGAAATAAGTGGGAGATGAGTGGGAAATAAGTGGGAGATGAGTGGGAAATAAGTGGAAGATGAGTGGGAAATAAGTGGGAGATGAGTGGGAAATAAGTGGAAGATGAGTGGGAAATAAGTGGGAGATGAGTGGGAAATAAGTGGAGAGAATGGGAAATAAGTGGAAGATGAGTGGGAAATAAGTGGGAGATGAGTGGGAAATAAGTGGGAGATGAGTGGGAAATAAGTGGAGATGAATGGGAAATAAGTGGGAGATGAGGGGAAATAAGTGGGAGATGAATGGGAAATAAGTGGGAAAATGAGTGGGAAATAAGTGGGAGATGAGTGGGGAAAAAAGTGGAAGATGAGTGGGAAAATAAGTGGAAGATGAGTGGAAATAAGTGGGAGATGAGTGGGAAATAAGTGGGAGATGAGTGGGAAATAAGTGAGAGATGAGTGGGAAATAAGTGGGAGATGAGTGGGAAATAAGTGGAAGATGAGTGGGAAATAAGTGGAAGATGAGTGGGAAATAAGTGGGCGATGAGTGGGAAATAAGTGGGAGATGAGTGGGAAATAAGTGGGAGATGAGTGGAAAATAAGTGGGAGATGAGTGGGAAATAAGTGGGAGATGAATGGGAAATAAGTGGAAGATGAGTGGGAAATAAGTGGGAGATGAGTGGGAAATAAGTGGGAGATGAGTGGGAAATAAGTGGGAGATGAGTGGGAAATAAGTGGAAGATGAGTGGAAAATGAGTGGGAGATGAGTGGGAAATAAGTGGGAGATGAGTGGAAAATAAGTGGAAGATGAGTGGGAAATAAGTGGAAGATGAGTGGGAAATAAGTGGAAGATGAGTGGGAAATAAGTGGGAGATGAGTGGGAAATAAGTGGGAGATGAGTGGAAAATAAGTGGAAGATGAGTGAGAAAATAAGTGGAAGATGAGTGGGGAAAAAAGTGGGAGATGAGTGGAAAATAAGTGGGAAATGAGTGGGAAATAAGTGGGAGATGAATGGGAAATAAGTGGGAGATGAGTGGGAAATAAGTGGGGGATGAGTGGGAATAAGTGGGAGATGAATGGGAAAAAAGTGGAAGATGGGGTGGGAAATAAGTGGGAGATGAATGGGAAATAAGTGGGAGATGAATGGGAAATAAGTGGGAGATGAGTGGGAAATAAGTGGGAGATGAGTGGGAAATAAGTGGGAGATGAATGGAAAATAAGTGGGAGATGAATGGGAAATAAGTGGGAGATTAATGGGGAAAAAAGTGGGAGATGAGTGGGAAATAAGTGGAGATGAGTGGGAAATAAGTGGAGATGAATGGGAAATAAGTGGGAGATTAATGGGAAATAAGTGGGAGATGAGTGGGAAATAAGGGGAGATGAGTGGGAAATAAGTGGAGATGAATGGGAAATAAGTGGGATATGAGTGGGAAATAAGTGGGAGATGAGTGGGAAATAAGTGGGAAATGAATGGGAAATAAGTGGATGAGTGGGAAATAAGTGGGAGATAAGTGGGAAATAAGTGGGAGATGAGTGGGAAATAAGTGGGAGATGAATGGGAAATAAGTGGGATATTAAGGGAAATAAGTGGGAGATGAGTGGGAAATAAGTGGGAGATGAGTGGGAAATAAGTGGGAGATGAATGGGAAATAAGTGGGATATGAGTGGGAAATAAGTGGGAGATGAGTGGGAAATAAGTGGGAGATGAGTGGGAAATAAGTGGGAGATGAGTGGGAAATAAGTGGGAGATGAGTGGGAAATAAGTGGGAGATGAATGGGAAATAAGTGGGAGATGAATGGGAAATAAGTGGGAGATGAGTGGGAAATAAGTGGGAGATGAGTGGGAAATAAGTGGGAGATGAATGGGAAATAAGTGGGAGATGAGTGGGAAATAAGTGGGATATGAGTGGGAAATAAGTGGAAGATGAGTGGGAAATAAGTGGGAGATGAGTGGGAAATAATGGAGAGATGAGTGGGAAATAAGGGAGATGAGTGGGAAATAAGTGGGAGATGAATGGGAAATAAGTGGGAGATGAATGGGAAATAAGTGGGAGATGAATGGGAAATAAGTGAAAGATGAGTGGGAAATAAGTGGGAGATGAGTGGGAAATAATGGAGAGATGAGTGGGAAATAAGGGAGATGAGTGGGAAATAAGTGGAAGATGAGTGGAAGATGAGTGGGAAATAAGTGGGAGATGAGTGGGAAATAAGTGGAAGATGAGTGGGAAATAAGTGGAAGATGAGTGGGAAATAAGTGGGATATGAGTGGGAAATAAGTGGGAGATGAGTGGGAAAAGTGAGCTATGACTGGGAACTGTACCGTAGATAACACTTAAGTCGCCAGGACAACGTTTCTTTGTTATTACAGACGTGTGGTGGCGTTAATACTTACATGGCTACATCCATGATTTCAAAAAAAGTTAGAAGGGGCTATCTGGAGAGTCTATGTCATTTTGTGTCTTCATGTGTGTCATATTATGGCTATAAATGAACAAATTACAAAAATAAAAGTGGCGACGTTGGTAAAGGGACTACACTAAAATCGCCAGCTAGTGTTAATGTTCTGAGTGTCCTCCCGCCGTCATCGTCGCCCGAAAAAAAAACGCGTAGTGAAAATTGAAACCGTATAATACTTACAGGTACAAAACATAAAACAACGCTGAAACAGGGTAGATTATACAGTCATGATATAAACTACTGTGTATCATCTTCAGTGGCACATACAATTCAGTAGTGATGCTATAATTCGTAATATATGGCGGCTGGCGACATCACTGCAGGTGGCGACTAAAGTGTTATCTACGGTAGTGCAGGTGGCGACTATAGTGTTATCTACGGTAGTGCAGGTGGCGACTATAGTGTTATCTACGGTAGTGCAGGTGGCGACTATAGTGTTATCTACGGTAGTGCAGGTGGCGACGAAACTGTTATTACGGTAGTGCAGGTGGCGGACTATGGTTATCTACGGTAGTGCAGGTGGCGACTATAGTGTTATCTACGGTAGTGCAGGTGGCGACGAAACTGTTATCTACGGTAGTGCAGGTGGCGACTATAGTGTTATCTACGGTAGTGCAGGTGGCGACTATAGTGTTATCTACGGTAGTGCAGGTGGCGACTATAGTGTTATCTACGGTAGTGCAGGTGGCGACTAAAGTGTTATCTACGGTAGTCCAGGTGGCGACTATAGTGTTATCTACGGTAGTGCAGGTGGCGACTAAAGTGTTATCTACGATAGTCCAGGTGGCGACTATAGTGTTATCTACGGTAGTGCAGGTGGCGACTATAGTGTTATCTACGGTAGTGCAGGTGGCGACTATAGTGTTATCTACGGTAGTGCAGGTGGCGACTATAGTGTTATCTACGGTAGTGCAGGTGGCGACTATAGTGTTATCTACGGTAGTGCAGGTGGCGACTATAGTGTTATCTACGGTAGTGCAGGTGGCGACTATAGTGTTATCTACGGTAGTGCAGGTGGTCGACTATAGTGTTATCTACGGTAGTGCAGGTGGCGACTATAGTGTTATCTACGGTAGTGCAGGTGGCGACTATAGTGTTATCTACGGTAGTCGGCAGGTGG
>JACEEZ010018123.1:30000-32231 GCA_016584305.1 Chionoecetes opilio
GTGACTCTCCCGCCACACGCACGCCGCACCCGAAACCCGCCGCACGTGCGCACGTGTGGCGGGCACAGGCTCGCTCGTCCTACGCCGATTAAGGCGTTTTACTGGTTGGTAGTTGTAGAAGTAGCTGTAGTACTTGTAGTAATAGTAGAAATAGTAGTCATAGTAGTGGTAGTAGTAGTAGAAATAATAAAAGTAGTAGTAGTAGTAGAAAGAGTAGTAGTAGTAGTAGTAGTAGTATAGTAGTAGTAGAAATAATAAAAGTAGTAGTAGTAGTAGAAAGAGTAGTAGTAGTAGTAGTAGTAAAAGTAGAAATAGTAGTAGTAGTAGTAGTAGAAATAGTAGTAGTAGTAGTAGTAATAGTAGTAGAAATAGTAGTAGTAGTAGTGGTAGTAGTAGTAGTAGTAGTATAAATAGTAGTAGTAGTAGTAGTAGTAGTAGTGGTAGTAGTAGAAATAGTAGTAGTAGTAGTAGTAGAAATAGTAGTAGTAGTAGTAGTGGTAGTAGTAGTAGTAGTAGTATTAATAGTAGTAGTAGAAATAGTAGTAGTAGTAGTAGTAGTGGTAGTAGTAGAAATAGTAGTAGTAGAAATAGTAGTAGTAGTAGTAGTGGTAGTAGTAGTAGTAGTAGTAGTAGAAATAGTAGTAGTAGTAGTAGTAGAAATAGTAGTAGTAGTAGTAGTAGTGGTAGTAGTAGTAGTAGTAGTAGAAATAGTAGTAGTAGTAGCAGTGGTAGTAGTAGTAGTAGTAGTAGTAGAAATAGTAGTAGTAGTAGTAGTAGTAGTAGTAGTAGTAGTAGTGGTAGTAGTAGTAGTAGTAGTAGAAATAGTAGTAGTGGTAGTAGTAGTAGTAGTAGTAGAAATAGTAGTAGTAGTAGTAGTGGTAGTAGTAGTAGTAGTAGTAGAAATAGTAGTAGTAGTAGTAGTAGAAATAGTAGTAGTAGTAGTAGTGGTAGTTTGTAATAGTTTGTAGTAGAATAGTATAGTAGTAGTAGTAGTAGTAGTAGTAGTAGTAGTAGTAGTAGTAGTAGTAGTAGTAGTAGAAATAGTAGTAGTAGTAGTAGTAGTAATAGTAGTGGTAGTAGTAGTGTATACATGCCAGGCTATTCTAACAGCCACGGGTTATTGTGACAAGTGGCGGTGAAAATAAACACACTTAACCTTCACACACTAACACGGCACTGCTGCGAAAACGGGACCAGAAAAACACCTCATCTACAAAACACACACACACTACACACACACACACACACACACACACACACACACCAACCCCACATCAGTAACGGCAAAACAACAATATGATACTAACAATAACAAGGCGAATAGAGAGAGAGAAGAAGGGGAGAGAGAGAGATGAGGAGGGGGAGAAGAGAGAGGGGGAGAGAGAGGAGAAAAGGGGGGAGAGAGAGAGAGGAAGAGAGAGAGAGAGAGAGAGAGCTAGAGCTAGAGCTAGAGGAGAGAGAGAGAGCTAAAGAGAGAGAGAGAGAGAGAGTGGAGAGAGAGGAGAGAGAGAGAGAGAGAGAGGAGAGAGAGAGAAAAAGAGAGAAGGAAAAGGGGAGAGAGAGGGGAAAAGAGAGAAGAGAAGAGGGGAAGAGAGAGAGGGGAGAGCTAGAGCTAGAGAGAGAGAGAGGAGAGAAGAAAAGAGAGAGAGAGAGAGGAGAGAGAGAGAGAGAGAGAAGGAGGGGAGAGAGAGGAGCAGGGGCAAGGCCGTCTCAATCTCAATCATAGAGAAGGCTTTGGCAGGGGTGAGGGTTTCCGAGGAGAGGAAGAAGAGGGTGTAGGGGGGTGGGGGGAGGGGGGGTCAAGGAAGAGTGTCCACACCCCTTCAGTCCTCCTCCTCCTCCCCTGAATTGGATTATCTTCCTTCTCCAAATCCTCCTCCTCCTTCTTCTTCTCTTTAATTCATCTCTTTTTCCTCTCCATTTAAATCCAGCCTTCCTTTCACTACATACTTTTCCATCTTTTCGTCTTGTCATTGTCCTTCTAGTTTTCTCTCTTCCTCCTCCTTTTTTCCCCTCCTTCATTTCCATCTTTTCTCTTTTCTTTTTTCCCCCCCTTTTTTTTTTTTCTTCCCCTTTTTTTTCCCCCCCTTTCCCCTCCTTCCCTTTTTTTTCTCCTCCCTTTTTTTCTCCTTCCTCCCTCCCCTTTTCCCCCTTCCTTTTTCCTTTTTTTTCTTTCCCTTTTTTTCCTTTTCTTCCCCCCTCCTTTTCCCCTCCCCCCCTTTTTTCCCCCT
>JACEEZ010018124.1:0-7500 GCA_016584305.1 Chionoecetes opilio
ATTCCCGGGAAATTTTTCCCGTTTATGATGTTTTTATTTATTTTAAACGCTAATGTATTAGGTTCTAATTCATTTATCAGAAAACAAAATATAACAATGGAAAGCTAATTAAATTCCGCTTCTATTGGTATTCACCATGTAATGTTTGCGATTAAAATTTAAATGCAAGAGTTTAAGTTATGCATATTTCTTTGAGTCTCATAATGCATTCTTTAGTGTGTTTTACGGTTTTTATTTGATAATATATAGACACATTTCCAAGATAACGCTATTCTTATACCGCCGTACATCTTCACATGCTGAAAGCTCGGCTCCTACTGACTCGCGGAGCAGACTCAGCTCGTGACGTCACGTCCATCCCGCGCTCCCAGACTCAGGCTTTTACATAGAGAAGGCTTTGCCAGCGCCCTGCACCTTTTTGTTGGCGTTTGTCAAGGAGTGATTTTGTGTTTATGTTTTTTTCCTCTATGCAGAGTTAGGTTTAGAGTTTAGAGCAGGTCTCCTCTGTTTTGGCTCTAGGTTTTTCCTCAGTTTGAACCCTGGGTCTGTGTGGTTTGTGTTTCCATGTACTAGTTATATATATATGAATATCCTCCTCCTTCTAGGTAACTTCTAGGCTTCTAAGGCAACAATACAGCGAGGTTGATCTTCTAGTGGTTGTCCAGTGTTACTCTCTCTCTCTCTCTCTCTCTCTCTCTCTCTCTCTCTCTCTCTCTCTCTCTCTCTCTCTCTCTCTCTCTCTCTCTCTCTCCACACAACACTCAAACAACACTCCTCCGCGGCCTACAATACAACACAACAACCTTAATCCAGCTGGTGCCGTGTAAGTATTCCTCAGCACCGCCTCTCTTTCCCCTGCCTTGTTCCCGCGCCCGTGATCCAAGTGTCTCGTTGTGCCTTGATACATGGGAGGTGTTGCCATTAGTGCGTCTACGGCCGTGCGTCTCGGCTGTGTGTCATGTGTTCTTGGTTGTGATCTGACTGGTGTTTGGCCTTGGTTGCCTGGTGTGTAGGGTGGTGAAAGTGTGTTAGGAGAAGAGATTGGTGATTGGAAATAGGTTTAAGTCTGAGAGGACGTTGGTGATGGTGGTGGTTGTTGTGGATGTAGTGGTAATAGTAGTAGTAGTAGTGGTGGGGGTGATAGTAGTTGTAGAAAAGCATTAATAACAGTAATAGTAGTTGTAGCAGTGGTTGTGAAGATATGGAATAATGAAAGTAATATGAATAATGATAATACTGATATTAATGATGATGATAATAATGATAGTAATGAGGATGATCTAGATACCAAAAAATGAAAGAACAAACAAAATACACACACACACACACACACACACACACACACCCAAAACCCCCACCACACACCACACACACACCACACACACACACACCACACACACACACACACACACACACACACACACACACACACACACACCCACACACACACACACACACACACACACACACACACTAACACCACCAACTCACCAACACACCACACACAGCCACACACACACTACACACACACCACCACACCACACACACCACACACACACCCAACACCCACAACCCACCTACACCCAACAAACCACCACCACCACACACACTAACACACCCCCAAAAAACATCCCACACCACAACAAACTGACTCCCTCGCACACCAACCACACACCCCACTAACAGTACTGCATCCTAGCCAACCAACATACACAGATAACAACAGCGCAAACCTCCCGTATCCCACTTACAATAACAAACTTTGCCGATTACACTCCCACTACCTAACTTCACACTACTGACACTCACTCACTCATTTACCAAACTCACTAATACTAACTGTTACAGATTTGGTACACTTAATAGTGCTGGCGAGGACTTCTAAATCCTTAATACCAAAGTTAATAGTAGGAAATATTCGAAATGGCCGCCGCTTAGGAACTCCCATCGCCTCTTCAGAACTTATCGAATGCGAAATAAGTCTTTATATAACAAGTACGAACGCTAAAGGTACAATTAGGTACTATATAGGCGCTGCAGAAGCTGAATATGTGGCTACATAGACCTACAAGACCTAGTTTGAAGAAGCATTATCTTGGCATTATGGGCGTCCATCCTCAGCAGTCTGGGTTCACGCCTGGTAAGTCAACAACGGACCGTATCCTAGCGCTTCGTGTCCTGGTGGAACGCCGACGTGAGTTTCGACAGGGGATGCTTGCAGCCTATGTTGATCTCAAGAAGGCGTTTGACTCAGTGCATCGTGAGTCACTCTGGGATCTTCTGCGACTTCGAGGGATTCCTGCAAGGACTATTGGTTTGATAACTGGTCTGTATTCTGGGACTGAGAGTGCTGTGAAGTGTGGGGCAGGTGTATCCAGCTTCTTTCCTGTGAATACAGGAGTGAGGCAAGGGTGCGTCCTTGCCCCATCACTTTTCAACGCTTGTATGGACTGGGTATTGGACAAGGTTGTAGATCAAAGTGATTGTGGAGCATCCGTCGGCAACACCAAGATCACTGATCTTGTTTTTGCCGATGATGCAGTAATCTTTGCTGAGTCGCTGGAGGTCCTGGTGATGGCTCTCGAGGCGCTGCAACGAGGAGGCAAAGCCTTTGGACTTGAGGCCGACTTAGAGGTCTCCTGGCTCAAGACCAGGTCCAGGTATTTGGAGACTTACTAGATGAAGCAGTACAGTCTGTTCATGCGTGTGGCGAGGACATTGAGATCTTGGACAAGTTTTACATACCTTGGTAGCGCAGTCCATAATGACGGCGGGTCACGTCAAGAAGTCTTACGGCGGATTGGCATAGCCCACGGTGTTATGGACTCGCTCAGCGGGAGTATTTGGCGTTGTCGGTACCTGTGCAGGAGGACAAAGATCCGGATCTTCAAGTCGCTTGTGATCCCTGTCTTACTCTATGGTTGTGAGACATGGACACTAAATAGTGACTTGAAGAGACGAATCAATGCCTTTGGTAATAAGTGTCTTAGCAGAATCATGGGGTATCGCTGGGATGATTACGTGTCAAATCAGCGATTGCACCGTGAGACTGAATCGAGGCCTATTACCTGCATAGTCCGTCAGCGCCAACTTCGGCTATATGGGCATGTGGCACGCTACCCTGAAACCGATCCTTCCCATCGGGTTGTATCTGTAAGAGACAATCCGGCGTGGAGGAGGCCAAGGGGGCGCCCACAAGGCTCGTGGCTGGGGCAAGTTGATGTTTCTTGTCGAGAGCTGCTTGGTATGGGAAAGGAGCCTGCATGGGAACTCGCGCGTGGTGACCCCCGGGAGTGGCGTCGTAGGGTGGGCGAGGCGACGCGCTCCCCGGCGTATGCCCCCCCTAATGATTGATTGATTGATACGCCCATCCCTATTCTTTACTTATTGCTGCAGAAAAAGCGGATAATTTAGTTTCACCCAACCAACGATTTTCTGATGCGCCTTATGTTTTTCTGGTGTGTTTTTTTTTTTGTGTTTGAATGATTCTGCTATCTTTTTCTGTGTTCATTTGTTTTTTTTTTTTTTTTTTTTTTTTTTTGTTTAATGGTTAGTAGTTTTTTTTTTTTGTTTGGTTTAGGTTTTTAGTTAGGTAAAGGTTAGGTTAGGTTAGGTTTTAGTGTTTTGGTATTTGAAAAGTTAAGGTTAAGGTTAAGGTCATTATTTTTTTGTCGATTTGCAAAAAAAAAAAAAAAAAAAAAAAAGCGACAGAAAACGTAGAAGTTTCATTCAAAGCACATAAAAAGCACAAGAAATACAAAAGCATTCAGAAATCGTTTTGGTTGGGTGAAACTGTAAATTGACCAAATAATTATTTAATCAGTACTTTGAGAAAGTGTTGGTTATGGTTTGAGGTTACTTAACCGTAGGTAGACGAAAATTTGCTTGCAAGTTATAGTGCATAAGTTGAGAAGGAGCTATATTAGTAGTGTAAGTAGGGGATATTCTTTTGAAACTAGGTTTTGCACACAAAACAATACGGTATATTAGGAGAGCTGGGTCTTTTCTGAAACAATCTCTACTTCCGTTTTCTGTATAATTTAAACTCCGCCCATGGTGTAACTATGTTACTCTAGAACACAAAAATTTGCGCAATTCACTAGTAACCTAGACAAAGTTGATTTGCATTTGACAGCCTGAGGTTTCGCAGCACTGCAGCCACCTGCTTGGCCCGGCGAACCACACCTTAGATTTGATCAATTACCTAAACACCAAATAAGAGATAACCAAAATCTACAAGACCTAAAATACTTAAACATAACGAAACCAAACCTTAACGTGACCCAATCTAACCTAACCTAGCATCATCATATGAACTATTATGATTAAAATTACAGGTAAAATTTTCAATACTACGACAATTCACAACACTTGCATAAGTTTATTTGTCTACAAACACAGCAGTATCACAAAAACTGGCTAAAAATAGTTTTACCCATAATTTTCTTCCACAGCTCTTCACCACACACACACACACACACACACACAACACACACACACACACACACAACACACACACACACACACACACACACACACACACACCACACACACACACACACACACACAATTATTATATTGGTACTTTGCTGGAATTTAATTTTGACAGGGTTTACAGGGCATGGCAATAATTGTAGTACACAACCACACTGCATAGTTTTACTTCAGCATTACCACATACTATATTTTCTCCAACCCCACTATACTCAATAATAGACTGAACAACCTAGCTAGTTATTGGTAGTTATCTGCAGCTTAGGTTAGTAAACGAGTTAGGGGGATCTGGTGGGGGTTAGGTAAACATCATAGGTCAGTTGGGACGTTCCCCAAGACCAACCGTGTCACCAGTTCAACACCATGTCCAATCTGCAGCATTCATCAGTGTTTCTGGGACAAGCGAGAAAAGTTTGTGTGCAATAATGAAATAGCTTTTATTCTTCCTTATCATCTATTACCAGTGGAACTGTCGCCGAACATTTCCACGTCGGCGAGAGTTCTCGGTTGGCGTTTCGGCGAGAGTTCCTATTGGTTTCTTAAAAGTTTAGATGTGCGTTTAATTAAATTCTCACCCGTTTTTGGAGGAATATATTTTCTATACTGTGACAGATTAAATCAAGACACAACATCTATTCAGGAAAAATTAAGTTTCGTCCTCGAAATCCGTGGTGCCCAATAACGAAATTTTACCAATAAAAGGAGATTTACTCCTACCCCAGCTACGTAGGGAAAGTCTTATTACAATCTCAGGCAAATGAAGCTGTGGTCACATCACATCCACAGTCTTGTTTCCAACGCTGTCAGATGGAATAAAATGTTAGTTCCATTACAAGAAAGCAGAGGAAGCCATTCAGATACGGAAACTATACGGTCTGCATTGACTTTATGGTACTCGAGATCTCGTCGACCCTGTGTCGGGACGAGAATTTTGGTAGACGAGAGCACAGTCTAATACTGTGGGCGAGAGTATACCCAGCTGACCGGGCACGTACTGAAGTTACAATGTCTCTCCGCTACATACAAACATTTAATACACACAATGACAGCGTCACACCCCTCACAACCTTGCTAATGACAACGCTTTTACATGAAAGGCCGTCGTGGATTGACTGAAAAAGTGAAAACACTCCCACGGCAGCACCTTTATAATCGTCGATTTATACAATTCTTGAACATTTTCTTCCGTGTTAAACATTATTTATGGCTTTATACTGTTTATCTAGTAATGATTTAATCTTCAAATGATACATTTCTTCATTTTTCTTAGAAATATATTTTCTTTTCATTTCGGTAGTTTGGTTTTGTAAACAAGCGTCCTTAACAACGGGTTTACACTCAAAGTAGCCAGGGATCTGCTAATACCTACAGTCAAAGTGGATGAGGATATCAGAATTGCATTTCCCCTATACCAACTTTTACCTTACAAGTACCTCTAGAGTAACTCTCTTAGTGAGGATCCGTGCCCTGACCTTATCTGACGCTTTCCTGTCACTCCTCTCTCATGCGTCCATTCAGGCGAGCATCCACGGTCTTTTCAGCAAGTCCTCCACGGTGCTGAAGTCTCGTATATTGCCCGATGGAAAGAGATATGAGAGAGACGTGACGAGAGAGAGAGTAAGAGAGAAGGGAGAGAGAGGAAGAGAGAGAGAGAGAGAGAGAGCGAGTGTAAAAAATGTTCATATTCGGGCATATATTCCGTGGTTATGATCGTGATTAGTAAAGTCCTTTCCCTCTTCCCCTCTAATCCTACCCTTTTAACGGCCTCCTCCATCTGTACTCCTCCTCCTCCTCCTAAGCCCTCACCTCCGCCTCCCCTCCTCGTACTCCTCAATTACTCGCGGCCTACTGAAACTTATCTCATTGCGTAAAATTATTGCGAGTCGTGTCTAACAACCCCTACCACTGCCATACCACCGTCGTCTAGACCCGAGTAAACGGCCACTACTACAACTTTTGACCTGTGACGGGCTGTGGTTCAGTAAGGGCCCTGTCAGTTAGTGACCACCATCGGGATTTATATACCAGGGGTCACTGCTGCAGGTGGCATTGAAGTGCACGGCGTCCTACTTGGAAAGTGCACTACCGCAGTGGATTGAAACGGAGCTGGGGCCCGATTGACTGCTGCCTCCCAAGAAAGCGCCAGGCAAGGCTGCCGCACCACCCCTGAACTTCCACACTGAGCCTACACCAACACTACATTAGACCTCATAACACACACAGATAGCCCCGAGTTAACGGTTACCACTACTACTCTCGACCTGTGACGGGCTGTGGTTCAGTTAGGGTCCTGACAGTTAGTGACCACCATCGGGATTTAAGGTACCAGGGGTCACTGCTGCAGGAGGCATTGAAGTGTACGGCGTCCTACATGGAAAGTACACAATCCGCAGTGGATTGAACGGAGCTGGGGCCTGATTGACTGCTGCCTCCCAAGAAAGCGCCAGGCAAGGCTGCCGCACCACCCTTTGAACCTCCACACTGTGTTCACACCATTACAAAACACACATAACATGACCTATCTATCAAGCACTAAACCTACCCCCACAAACTAGTAGTACAGGGATGTCAATTTTCCGCGGATTCGCGGATTTCCGAGTATTTTATTGCCAGCTGGGTCATTTCTGTGAATCGTGTAGATTCAGGTTAAAAATTTAGGGGGGGGGGGTGTACATAGTTGGCTAGCCCACAGCCGAACCTGACCCTGGCCACTGATCCAGCACAGACCCTAAAACATTTTTTGGCTGCCTAGCGGGAAGTTAATACTAGGCTGCCGATATCTCCTGACTCCACTGCTACAAGTTTGCTCAGGAGGCAGTATGTTGGGGGTGGAATACAGCAGCCCACAGCCAGTATGTTGGGGGTGGATTACAGCAATATTCAATAATTCGAAGTTGGTCATCAAATCATATTTGAGCTGTATTTGATAGCGCCTAAAATAATTGATAAAGTTGACTAATATAAATGACAAATATTTTGTTGTTGTGTTATTACTTTTCCGAGTTT
>JACEEZ010018124.1:10000-17500 GCA_016584305.1 Chionoecetes opilio
TCACCCCACCCATTCACTCACCTATTACCCATCACCCTACATCAAGGTTTCCTCAATTCTCGTAACCCACTTTTTTTTCTTCACAGTTCTCGCTAATAGGCTGCTAAAAAAAAAGAAACAAAAAAGTGATCGGATCATCCTATAAGTGGGCTTAAAACCTTCCCCTGGTCAACCTGATTCCAAAACTGTGACATATGATGGGATTCCGCCACAGGGGGCAGCACCTATCGCGGACAGACAGACAGACACACACACACACACACACACACACACACACACACACACACACACACACACACACACACTTTCGCTTATATTATTACTAGCCGCAAAGCCGCCTTCCGGGCGGACTTTTTGGCTAGCTCCTGCGGAGGGCTATTGGTGGTGGGCCTTCGGCCCACCAAACACGGACTCTCCAGATAGCCCCTTCTAACTTTCCTGAAATCATGGATGTAGAAATGTATGTATTACCCCCACCCATTCACTCACCCATTACCCATCACCCCCCACCCATTCACTCACCCATTACCCATCACCCCCCACCCATTCACTCACTCATTACCCATCACCCCCCACCCATTCACTCACCCATTACCCATCACCACACACCCATTCACTCACCCATTACCCATCACCCCCACCTATTCCCTCACCCATCACCCATCACCCCCAACCCATCACCCCCACCCATTCACTCACCCATCCACCCCACACCCATTACCCATCACCCCACCCATTCACTCACCCATTACCCATCACCCTACATCAAGGTTTTCTCAATTCTCGCAACCCACTTTTTTTTCGCAATTATCGCTAATAGGCTGCTAAAAAAAAAAAAAAAGTGATCGGATCATCTCATAATTGGGCTTAAACCCTTCCCCTGGTCAACGCGGTTCCAAAAATGTGCCATATGAGGTGATTGCGCCACGGGGGGCGGAACCTATACCAGACACACACACACACACACACACACACACACACACACACACACACAGACAGACAGACAGACAGGACACACTTTCGCTTATATTTACCATTACCCATCACCCCCCACCTATTCCCTCACCCATCACCCATCACCCCCAACCCATCACCCCCCACCCATTCACTCACCCATCACCCCACACCCATTACCCATCACCCCACCCATTCACTCACCCATTACCCATCACCGTACATCAAGGTTTCCTCAATTCTCGCAACCCACTTTTTTTTTCACAATTATCGCTAATAGGCTGCTAAAAGAAAGAAGAAAAAAAAAGTGATCGAATCATCTCATAAGTGGACTTATGACCTTCCCCTGGTCAACCCGGTTCCAAAAATGTGCCATATGAGGTGATTGCGCCACGGGGGGCGGAACCTATACCACACACACACACACACACACACACACACACACACACACACACAGACAGACAGACACACTTTCGTTTATATTATTATAGATAGAAGAGTATAAAGTTCCGAGATAGGAATTCCCAGGCTTCCGCAATCATGCCCTTTGGAAATGCATTAAAGAGACACGCAGGGAATACCGAGACATGTATCCTGAATTTACATGCATAGGGTAGGTAACCATTTATTTATTTACTAGCCACAAAGCCACCCTCCGGGCGGACTTTTTGGCTAGCTCCTGCGGAGGGCTATTGGTGGGCCTTCGGCCCACCACCTGTGTTTGGTGGGCCTTCGGCCCACCAAACATGGACTCTCCAGATAGCCCCTTTTAACTTTCCTGAAATCATGGATGTAGAAATGTATGTATTCCCCCCACCCATTCACTCACCCATTACCCATCACCCCCCACCCATTCACTCACCCATTACCCATCACCCCCCACCCATTCACTCACTCATTACCCATCACCCCCCACCCATTCACTCACCCATTACCCATCACCATACACCCATTCACTCACCCATTACCCATCACCCCCCACCTATTCCCTCACCCATCACCCATCACCCCCAACCCATCACCCCCCACCCATTCACTCACCCATCACCCCACACCATTACCATCACCCCACCCATTCACTCACCCATTACCCATCACCCTACATCAAGGCTTCCTCAATTCTCGCAACCCACTTTTGTTTTCACAATTCTCGCTAATAGGCTGCTAAAAAAAAAGAAAAAAAAGTGATCGGATCATCTCATAAGTGGGCTTATGACCTTCCCCTGGTCGACCCGATTCCAAAAATGTGCCATATGAGGTGTTTGCGCCACGGGGGGCGGAACCTATACCACACACACACACACACACACACACAGACAGACAGACAGACAGACAGACAGACAGACAGACAGACAGACAGACAGACACACTTTCGCTTTTATTAATATAGATTTAATATGTTGGAGCTTGAATTTACCAACTTTCTGCATAATATTGCTCTCTCTCTCTCTCTCTCTCTCTCTCTCTCTCTCTCTCTCTCTCTCTCTCTCTCTCTCTCTCTCTCCTCTCTCTCTCTCTCTTCTCATTCTCCTTTCGATGTGGGGATAAGAATGGTGAATAATGAATGGAAAGCCGCTTTGTGGGTCTCAACTCATGATGGCGACCAATAGGCTACACAACTTTCAGGCAAAAACATAAACAAGACAACTTTTAACAACAACAACAACAACAATAATCATAATGGCTGTGTTTGGAAAGATGACAATAGGAATGAAAATTAATAAAATTATAGTGACGATAATGATAATGATGATAGTGAAAATAGTTATGATAATTATAGTAATAATGATGATGATAGTGATAATGATGATAATAATGATAATGATAATGATAGTAATAATGATAATGATAGTGATAATGATGATAATAGTAATGGTGACCTCTACCACTACTTCCTATTTCATTCCATCGTCTTTAAACAGACACACTGAACCCTCCAGACAGACAGACTGATTATTTGTACGCACCTTGATGTTCATTACTTCCATATTTCACACTCACATCATTCCAATACTCTTGTATGTACCCTCGATCTTTGCCCTTCAATCTATGGTCATTCACGTCTCATTAGCTATGACGTATTTCCTTCCTTCTATCTTTACTATTTATACATCTTGACAGGAGCTACCACGTGTAGGTCTCACGGCCTCCTGTAGCCTCACTATTTTATTTTGTTTTTATGTTATCTTAAATCAAATGCGCCAAAGATCTTTCCTTCCTTGTTCAACTTTTGTTCTGCCTCTCCCTTACTACTTCTATGCTTCCACAGGACCTAACCAGTAGTATTCAAATGAATCTACCTCTTTCATTATTCATATTGATGCCATATAGGTAGTCTCATTATTCATTTTAATGCTATATAGTAGTCTCTCAAATTCTGTTCTCACCTTATGGATTTTCAATTGCATTTCCTTCTTGAAAACCATCTACTTACTATTTCCCTCACGTTCCGTTACAACCTCCGCCACGCACAAACAACAGTGAACGCCATTACCAGTACAGTGTTTGCGAATCCCTTGCATTCTCTACAGGCAAAATTGCACTCAACTTCCGCGGCCTCCATTTAGCGTTGCCTGTGTACAGTTCTACTTCACCATCACGACCCGTGCTTTCACTCTCTCGCTGCTCCATCCATAAACATATTGAACCTCCACGGTGACTGTGCATCCTTCTTTCCCCCTTCCCCCCCTTCCCCCCTCACATGTTCGGATATCCTGGAGCTTTAATCTTTTCTTTCTTATTATTATTTTTACCTGCAGCTTTTTTATTATCCAGCTCTATTTTATCCTATCAATCTAATAGTCTATTCACCTGAACTCTTGCATTTGAATCTCTTCCAAAAAGGTTTCACTCCATAATAATGATGATAGTAATAGTAATAATGATAATACTAATACTAATATAAGTAATAATAATAGTATATATAATAATGATAATTATGGTAATAATGATGATATAAATAGTAATGATAATGTGGAGAGGGAGGTAAAAAGAGACACAATTGTTATGCGGTGAGTTTATTCTCGACTAGTTTCGCTCATTTTTGCTTTAGGGGAAATCAGCAAATGATGACTAGAGTAACTACAGCTACTCGGGGATAAACTCGCCTTGTAACCCCTTGTCTCCTTCTCCTCCCTCTCCACCTTCTCCATAATGCCGATAATGATAATAACGATAATAATAAAAATACTAATAATGATAGTAATATTAATAGTAACAATATTATTAGTGATTATGATTATAATAATGATAACATTTCTTATTATTGTTAAAGTTGTGAATGATAATAAAAATAATGATAATTATTACAATAATAATAGTGATAATAAATAGTAATTACAGAGATAATTGACTTCTCTATAATAGATAATCTCTCTCTCTCTCTCTCTCTCTCTCTCTCTCTCTCTCTCTCTCTCTCTCTCTCTCTCTCTCTCTCTCTCTCTCTCTCTCTCTCTCTCTCTCTCTCTCTCTCTCTCTCTCTCTCTCTCTCTCTCTCTCTCTCTCTCTCTCTCTCTCTCTCTCTCTGGGTGTGTATGTGTATGCGTGTGTATGTGTGTATGTGTGTGTGTGTGTGTGTGATGTGTGTGTGTGCGTGTGTGCGTGAGTGTTTCCCCCTTCTGCCTGGGCAAACCCGCCAAGCTTGGTCACCGCGGCGGGAAACCTAAACATTTGCATCAGAGTCACGCCGCGGTGGTGGAGGAAACCATCCCCTTTCTTCTCATGTGATAAATATTGTCTTTTCGGGTACTGAGAGATATATTATAAAATCAAATGGATAAGAAAACTGTGAGAGCACTGTGTTACAAGAATAGTCAGGAAAAAGAAGCTATCGTAGAGAAAGTAAAAGAGGAGCCAGCTGAAAAAGAAGTTTCCGTTGAGAAAACTGCCGTGAAAGTGGATGACAGTAAAAAAGAATTCGATTATTCTGGATTAAATGGCCAGGAATCCGTGCGATCTGTACCTTCTGTGGAGGATACAGAAGTGTTACCTCCACATAACATTGTGCAGTGCGGGGAGGTGAAGGAGGACTCTGAGGAAACCGTCGAGGATCCTAGTGGGGACGTGGCCCTACAGGAGCCTCGGATGCGGTCACCAAGAGGAAGAGGCGCCTGTGCAAGGAAAGATTCCCGTAAAGATGAAGAGGCACTGGACGACGAGTCCGGCGAGTGGCTGACCGTCGACAAAAAACAGAAGAAGTGCCGGAAGGAAGTAAAGCCGCAGGAAGCAGCGGAAGGAAGTGCAAGAAAGAAGGCAGCAAGGGTGTGGAGGCGCGCGTCGCCCCTGCCAAGAAGCGTGTCAAGGCTAGGCGTGAAGCAGCCTCAAGGGAGGATTCCCGCGAGAAGGTCCGGCAATCGTGGCGGGAAGAGTGTGTGAAGGTGTTGGTGGCCGTGCCGCCGGGCAGACGGCAGCACGTCATCGGGCCCCGGGAGGACGCTGTCCACAAACTGCGGAAGGAGTTCCCCACCGTGCGCGTGACGGTGCCCCTGCCCCAGGATCGCAGAGCCAAGCACGTCAGCCTCGAAGGCCCCGAGAGTGAGGTGGCCGCCGCCGCCAAGGACATCACCGGTCGCCTGGAGGTCATCGAGGCACAGTTGCGTGATGCCGCCCAGCGCCGCAAGAGTAACCGAGTCAAAGTGGTGGTGGATGTGGCACCCGACAGGCGGCGCCACGTGGTGGGCCCCGGGGCGAGGAGCTCCTCAGGCTGGCTCAGAAGTACCCCAGCGTGAGGGTATTGGTGCCCCCCGCCACCAACACTCACTCCCGCAACGTGAGAATCGTGGGCCCGTCCGCCGAGGTGGCCGCTGTCGAGGCCTACCTTAAGGCCCGCTTGCAGGCGGCGGAGCGGCGGCGACAGCTCCTGAAGGAACGCAGAAGACAACAGCGACACTATCGCAAGGCGGCGGCCAAGGAGTGAAGTGGTTTCCATTGATCATTTCATCAATTAATCCTTTACGCCGTCACCCATGGCTAGAATAACTTATGACTTGAATGACTTACGACTTGAATGACTTATGACTTGTGACTTGAATGACTTATGCCTTGAATGAACATGCCTTGAATGACTTATGTCTTGAATGACTTGTCTCCATCATTTCTGATTTTTCTCTTATCTTTTGCAATTTATCATTAACAGTCCTTGTAATCAATGATCATCAATAATGATCAGCATTACGAGTATTTTCTCCTACATTTTATCGTCACCGTAAAGTCTTCCAACACACACACACACACACACACACACACACACAACATACACACAGACACACACACACACACACACGAATATGACCGCGCGATGGTCAGGTTGATAACGTGTCGGGCTCCCATTCTGTGGGTAGTCGGTTCGAATCCTCGTGCTCCCGGGGATTTTTTCACTTGATAAATTCCGGCGGTTACTGTCCCCCTTGAGCAAGGGGATGGGGGTGTGTGGTGTGTGAGGTCCCAGCATTACCCAAAGATCGGTAATAATGAGCTCCAAGCTCGCACTGAGAGGGTGAAAACTGGCAATCGTGAGCCAGCTCGCGTGGACAAGACCATGGGTGAATGACACACACACACACACACACACACACACACACACACACACACACACACACACACACACACACACACACACACACACACACACACACACACACCGCCTGGGAATCAGGAATGACGCCATCAAGTCCATCTGCCATTTGTGACTTCATTCATATAGTTTTGTAAGATCCTTTTATAAGGATACTTATAAACACTTATAGTTCACTTAACTTCACTTAAGTTCACATTGATTATACATTATCATTCTTTGCATTTATGTGTGTGTGTATGTATGTGTGTGTGTGTGTGTGGTGTGTGTGTGTGTGTGTGTTTGTGTGTGTGTGTGTGTGGTGTGTGTGTGACGTACGTCACCGTTGCACTTCTTTTATGATACAGAGACTTACTTTCAATTTTCATCATCAAAACAACGGCAATCTATACTAAAATCTATGCATTAAAAAAAGTTCATATATATTACAGTGGAAAAGCTGCAGAGAGAAGTATGCGGGTCTTCACTAATATACTACTATAATAATAATAATCGACAATGATGATAATGATGTGTGCTTGTCTTATACTACTAGAAATCTTCCCCAATTCAACTCTGTTAATCTCCGTTCAATACTAATAATGAAAATTTAAACGACAATGATAAAAAAATTTAGATAAATAACTACATGAGTCACTCCTCTCCCCTCCCTTTGGCCCGACCTCCCCCACGCATTGCTCGCCCCCACCGCTATACAGCTGTTGGGACATAGGGCACCGCGGGAGACCGGGGCGGGGGGTGGCGGGGGGCGGAGTGCGGGGCTTGGGGCGGGGTGGGCGGGGGGGGGGGGGGTGGGGGGGAGAGGGGGTTGATTAGGAGAGAGTAGAGAGAGAGAGAGAAGAGAGAGAGAGAGAGAGAGAGAAAAGAGAGAGAGAGAGAAGGGAGACAACAACACCACAAAGAAACACACCACACACACACACATTTAGGAAAAAACTAGATCAACTGGTTACAAAAAAGGATATTCCAAAAAT
>JACEEZ010018124.1:20000-46453 GCA_016584305.1 Chionoecetes opilio
ATTATTGGACTCAGATGTACGAGATATGTACGAAATAATAATCAAACACTTCCAGCTTTTCAAGACGAATAGTATTTATTATACCACAGAAATAAGCTGGATTATTATGTCAGCAGAATGTTGTCCTCTGTAAGGTAAGAGCTCAGCAGTGTGTCAGACGGAAGAGCAAGGATAGTATTCAAATGATGTAGGAAATGAAGTATCACGGAAGCTTCACGTGTTTATTCCGATGCTTCAGAATTTGGATAAGGAAATGAGACGCTTTACGATGACGTGAGACAGATTTGAGCCCATTCCCTACATAGACTTGAGTTGCCGGAGACTGTTGGCAAGGTTGGCAAAAAGAAAATTGGAGAATTATGCGCCGCAAAGTTTGGAGTTGGAGTTGGAGAGAGATGAGCGTGACGTGTTGGCAAATGTTGTTTAGGAAAGTATGACGGGAAGTATGGTTACATTGTTAAGGAGAACAATTAAAAAGTAAATTTAGAAAGGCTTAAAAGAACAAAAGATACCAAGAAGAAGCATGAATAAATAGTTAAGTATGTAAGACGTAGATCACATGATATGAATCTTAAATTTTACAAAAGAAAAAAAATAGATAAGAAAGTGTTGAGTGACCTAAGTAGGAAGGTGTTCAAGTCTAGGTAAGGAAATGAACCATTATGTACATTATTATCATAATGTGAACACATTCACATGATGATACCCATGGGCAAAGCAGCATCATAAACACTGAAGGTGACATGTACAAAGAAACGGATACTAAATAATACTATGATTATTGACCTAAAAAACAAGCTAATTACAGATACTGGACGCAGCAATATATCACGTACTATACAGGTGTCTTAGAGCGTAATACTACAAAAGTGAGTCTCGTGTATATCAATAATAGAACGGACAGTATTTGATAAGCTAGAGAGGAATACCCAGAGCGGCTCCAGTCCAGTGGCTTGACACAGAAGTTGTCTCCCCAATGTTCTCTCACCGCCGTGAACTATCAATAGGAAACAAGGAAACGCGGCACAGATTGGCACGCCGCCGTGACTCATGGACAAAGTTGTGAAGCTCTTTGCCCTGTTGGGGACATGTACTGAAGGATTGAGGTGGTGGTGGTGGTGGTGTTTATATACGTATATATTTCTTTTTTCGAGCACATTACATACATACATATATAGGCTAAGTAAGGAAGCTAAAAAAAAAAAAAAAACGTTAAAATATATAATAAATAAAAGAAAGCATTCACACATGCATACATACATACAAATAACGTGTCTCCTCAACAGAAATCATGGAAGTCGAACATCAAATTTCAGCCCAAAAAGACGTGCTGATGTGCCGCTTTTGGAGAACCGTAAATTCGTAAAAGGAGGAGCAAGAAAAAGTGATAAAAGGAAGGCAGACTGTCGCAGAGTCTTTCATGTAAATCGGATAAAAAAACGATGACGCTGTATGAGCCTTGCTGTGTAGGGCTTGGAAGGGAGAGTGAAAAGTTACGGCAATGTATAAATGTGTGCGTGGCTCGTATTGTAGGAAGGGAAAGGAAGCAAATATGTAGTGAAATGTGTAAAGGTCCTCGGTGATGCAGGGGGGAGAGAGAGAGAGAGAGAGAGAGAGAGAGAGAGAGAGAGAGAGAGAGAGAGAGAGAGATGAGAGAGAGAGAGAGAGAGAGAGAGAGGAAGAGAGAGAGAGAGAAAAAGGAAAAAGAGAGAGAGAAGAAGAGAGAGAGAGAAGAGAAAGAGGAGAGAGAGAAGAAGAGAGAGAGAGAAAGGGGAAAAGAGAGGAGAAGGAAAAGAGAGAGAGAAGGAAAGAGAGAGAGAGAAGGAAGAGAGAAGAGAGGAAAAGGGGAAAAGAGAGAGAGAGAGAGAGAGAGAGAGAGAGAGAGAGGAGAGAGAAAAGAGAGAGAGAGAGAGAGAGAGAAAAGAGAGAGGGGAGAGAGAGATAGGGGGGGCACGGTCAAGTTAAAACCACATGTGAAGAAAAGCAGGATGGAAGAAGCTTTTGTGTGAAAATATGCCAAATAGCCAAAAGTTTGTGTGTCTGTGTATCTGTAAGGTTTGGGAAGAATTGAAAATATTTTGGATACCAAAGTGGCAAAATATACATGGGCTGACACATAATGGAACACGAAGTCATTGATTGAATGCAAAACATGATTAGTAATATATAGTTTATAATATAAAAAAAATCTTCTCTCCTCTCTCTCTTTGTGTGTGTGTGTGTGTGTGTGTGGTGTGTGTGTTGTTGTGTGTGTGATAGGGGGGGGGGGGGGGGGGGGGGGGGGGGGGGGGGGGGGGGGGGGGGGGGGGGGGGGGGGGGGGGGGGGGGGGGGGGGGGGGGGGGGGGGGGGGGGGGGGGGGGGGGGGGGGGGGGGGTATGTATGTGTGGGATGTTATAGTGAAAGAAATGCGCTTGTTCTTTCCCCTCCCCCCTGGTTCCCCGACCTTGTGTGCAGGAATTACTTTTAAACCTTGGTGTTGACGTGCGTGGGACTGTACGCAGCTCCCCCCCGGCATTTTCGGAATGTATGTGCTTACGTTTTTTGGTGGTGGGCCCTGTTGTCGTACTTAGGTTTGTGTTGTGTTTTGGGGCTGGAAACCTCCCTGGCGTAAGGTCAAAATACTCAAAGTGCCCTACAATCAGGATCGATCCAATTCGCCCAAGGGAAATCTGGGTGTTTGGGATATGTGAAAATTCTGCTAACCAATCACGAGCAGCAGCAACGCGGCTTTATCAAGCTAATCATCATGCTCTAAAAACTGAGAGAGACCGATATAAACTTAAGGCAATTCAAATCCGCTGTTATGTAAAACCGGCCTCTTTGGATCGTCGCGGACGCTTATTTAACCAAATAACTCTAAAACATAAACGTATCATAAACTTACCAACCTAAACAGACTAAAATAACTTAACATGAACTAAAACTATGTTGCCGGTGTTAAAAGGGTAAGATCGGCGATTCCGAAAGAGGGCCAATTTAGCTCACTATCGCCAGATGTTACGATAATACATAGCTGCCACATATAGCATTTCAGCGTAATATTCTCCCGCGATCTACAGAGACGAGACCCAGGGTATACCTTGATGCGCGATCATAGGTTCGAGTCTCGCGTACCCAAAAATTAGTATCTAGACCACGTGCTGGCCCGCGCCGTACGTATGCGTATCCGTGGCCCTGGGGTACTCTGGATATGAGTGGACAAGAATGACGCGTTCGTTCTTAGGTCAGAGAAAGACGGGGGGCTACACCTCACTTTTGAACACACGTGACACTTGGTGCAAGGAAGTATACTTTATAATATCTGCATTGCTGTAGTTGTCGTGCTGTGTACTTAAGTCGGAATATGAAACATAGACCACCAACGGTCAAATATACTGGGCCAACTTATATGGAACCTATACGTTTGATTCAGCAACATGACGTATAATTATTATATAGGTTTCCATGATAGAATTTATTACATCTCTCATTGGGTAGTGTTGTGTGTATATGAGTATTGGTGAGCAATGAACTAGTTTAATAGGCATGATGCATGCTAATACACTGAAAAGTTAAGCCTTTTGACCCGGGAACTTTGCTTCCTCGGGATGCTTGTTGTGATCACTGTCAAACGCCTTAGGTCCCTGAGGCTGAGGGTGGCCCGCGCCCTGCCGCGTCCTGCCTGGCGTGAAAACGGTTGAGCATCTCCCTTAGTGGTGGCTGGGCAAGTCGTCCCGCCGTTCATTAGGGTCATGTAAGCCTTGCGCGGTCCTGGTCGGCGAGGACTAGTGGAACCTGCTGCGAGCTTCCTGCAGGACAAAGCAGCTCCTTGGCTGCCTGCAGGAGCAAATGGTCAAGACTCAAGATGAACACGCGGCGTTCACGACAAAACTCACCTGCGTTGCGGTGTGTTTCGTGGTGAGTTTTGTGTTTTTGGCTGTGCGGTGTTGTGCAGCTCGTTTTTCTTGCGGCAAAACCAAGACACTGAACCCAAATCGGTCTGGCGACTCTGTAGGCGTTACAGAAGACTATCCAGAGCAAGACACAGAAACTGATTCTGAAGTGATTAGTCAGGAAAAAGAAGATATCGCAGAGAAAGAAAAAGTTGAACAAACTGTGGATAAAACTACTTCAGACAAAGCAGAGGACATCCAGGTGAAAAAGTTATTGAGGTGGAGAAAACTGCCGTGGAAGTTGATGAAAAGGGTCAGAAAAACGCCGATTATTCTGAATTAGATATTCAGGTATCCGTGCGATCTGTACCTTCTGTGGAGGATACAGAAGTGTCGCCGCCACGTAACATTGCGCCGTGCGGGGAGGTGAAGGAGGACTCTGAGGAACCCGTCGAAGATTCGCGTAAAGATGAAGAGGCACTGGACGACGAGTCCGGTGAGTGGCTGACCGTCGGCAAAAAACAGAAGTGCCGGAAGGAAGTAAAGTCGCAGGAAGCACCGGAAGGAAGTGGCAAGAAAGAAGGCAGCAAGGGTGTGGAGGCGCGCGTCGCCCCTGCCAAGAAGCGTGTCAAGGCAGAAGCGTGAAGCAGCCTCAAGGGAGGATTCCCGCGAGAAGGTCCGGGAATCGTGGCGGGAAGAGTGTGTGAAGGTGTTGGTGGCCGTGCCGCCGGGCAGACGGCAGCACGTCATCGGGCCTCGGGGGGACGCTGTCCACAAACTGCGGAAGGAGTTCCCCAACGTGCGCGTGACGGTGCCCCTGGCCCAGGATCGCAGCGCCAAGCACGTCAGCCTCGAGGGCCCCGAGATTGAGGTGGCCGCCGCCGCCAAGGACATCACCGGCCGTCTGGAGGTCATCGAGGCACAGTTGCGTGAGGCCACCGAGCGCCGCAAGAGTAACCGAGTCAAAGTGGTGGTGGATGTGGCACCCGACAGGCGGCGCCACGTGGTGGGCCCCGGGGGCGAGGAGCTCCTCAGCCTGGCTCAGAAGTACCCCAGCGTGAGGGTATTGGTGCCCCCCGCCACCAACACTCACTCTTGCAACGTGAGAATCGTGGGCCCGCCCGCCGAGGTGGCCGCTGTCGAGACCTACCTTAAGGCCCGCCTTGCAGGCGGCGGAGCGGCGGCGACAGCTTCTGAAGGAACGCAGAAGACAACAGCGACACTATCGCAAGGCGGCGGCCAAGGAGTGAGGTGGTTTCCATTGATCACTTCATGAATGAATAGCTTACGTTCTCAGAATGAGATTTGTCCATCATTTCTTCCTTTTCTTTCATCCTTTGTACCCTCAACATTTTTCAGTTTTTGTTGTGTACTTAAATATATCAGTTGTTAATATAATTAATGATAATCAGAATTGTTTTCTCTTCTACATTTTGTTATAACTTTTCCCAACCAGGTTTTCTCCTTTCGCATGTTTTTAGCATCCTGGTATTCCAAAGAGCATAAAGATTCCTGCATCGGATCGCGGGACCCACAGCTGATTAAAATAACCGCATTCAATACAATTTTGCCGAATATTTAGTGAAGTTTTATTATGATAAATTGAATAAGTAATTATGTGTGTGTATAGTAACAAGTAAGGGTGTGTAGCGTGCAGTGTATCGTGTGTGAAGTACCATTGCAAACCCCACTCATTCAAAGGGAGAAATATTGATCGTCTGGGCGGATAGCGACAGTGAGTGACAGGTGATGCAGGAGGCGGCGAGGCTTCAGGTTAATCCCAAGGCGACGCGACCGGCGGATTACAGGCGCCGTCCTAATCCCCGACGCGCGCTGCCCTTTAGTGCCAGGTAATTGTGACCCTTCAAGTGGGTCACAATTACCTGACACGCTGCCGCTCCCTGGTGTGTTCCGTGCTGCTTGGTGCTTAGTGATGACTGCTGGTGGTGGTGGTGGTGGTGGTGGTGATGGTGATGGTGGTGGTAGTGATGCTGATGATGGTGGTGATGATGGTGTTGGTGATAGTGTTGGTAGCGGTGATTGTATACAGCAACTTGAAGGCCCCGCTAAAGAATACCACCATAATATTTACGTGCCACATACTGGTACCGTGCGAGTATATACGTACACTTGAGCCGTAACTTTTTTTTTTTATTGTTGTCACTGTAGCTTACAAAAAAATACTCTGCGTGACGAACAGACATATTATTTTTGATTATTTATTTGGATGGGGCTAATGGCATGCACTTAGGGCCACGTATATTAAATGAAAGAGGAAAAGTCACAGTGTAGCTGCTCATTATTATTCCACCAAGGAGACATACGCGAACCCTTACCTTCTTTTCCCATTTCTCTTTTATTTTTTCTATTTTTTTCCTTTTAACAAAAATTAAACCATACCTAAGTCCCTAATATCACGTGCCCTTCCTCACCTGAAAACATACACTCTATTACATAACACACACACACACACACACACACACACACACACACACACACACACACACACAACACACACACCCACACAACACACACCCCCACACACACACCCCCCCACACACACACACACACACACACACACACACACAACACACAACACACACACACCACACACAAACACACACACACACACACACACACACACACACACACACACACACACATGGGGTCAACACGTCCTCCCCCTAACAAAAAAGCAAAAAAACCCACCACTTTTCTTTCCCCCACACAACCAACTTCCCGTAATGCCACGGTACACCCATAAGCCTGGGATCAAAGAGACACTTGAACCTCATCACCCGCACACCGGCCGAGGCGTTCCAATACAGGGGTGAACGAGGGCGCGTGGACAGGATCAGCCTTTGAGAGCGGCGATGGGCGATAATACTCTGGTGGCAGCGGCGACGGGCGATAATACTCTGGTGGGCGACGGGCGATAATACTCTGGTGGCAGCGGCGACGGGCGATAATGCTCTGGTGGCGACGGGCGATCATTTGTGGTGGCAGCGGAGGGATAAGTATTGGACGCGAGGATGATGGTATGATACTAGGGATGGGGGTGGCATAGTGCGTGTAGAAGAGAGGTGATACTAGTGTAGAAGCAATGGCTAACACAGATTGGTACTAGTGGTGGTGGTGAGGAGATGAGATGATTATATATTTTAGTAGTGGTGGTGGGTGGTGGTGGTGGACAGTTTTGTTGGCAGTGATGGCTTGCGGGAGAGAGTAAGAGTAAGGGTGAGATGCTGAGGTGAGGAACGTGGGAGCAGTAACCAAAAGTAATGGCTGTGTTACCCTCACCTCCCAGTTCCCCCCCCCCTGACTCTCTCTCTCTCTCTCCTCTCTTCTCCTCTCCTCTCTCTCCCTTCTTTTCCCCCTTCTCTCTCTCTCTCTCTCTCTCTCTCGCTCTCGCTCTCGTCACGTCTCACCGCCCATTACAGTGGCTCCATTTTGCAGTTTTCCTTCTGCATTACTACTCGCCTCACTCTCCTCCACCTTTCCGTCTTACACCCGACACCTTACTTACCACCACACTATATCACCCACCCACTCAGCACCCACCCACCCACCCACACACCCACTATACGGTCTTGTCACCCTTTCACACCACCTATCACCCTATCACAAAGCCTGCATGCACTCACACACTCTCTCTTTCACCACCACCATCACACCGTAACTCCCGCTATACACTAAACAAATCAAGCGCACACAACAGCACTTAAGAGCCTGAGAAGCCATCACCATCACCACCAAGCTGGGATTCTTACCGCACCGCCGATGGTCAGCCTTTAAAATGTGTCCCTTGCAGGCTATACCGCTGCCGCCCACTGTCTCCCGCACCCCGGCAACCCTCTACTGATATCTAGCGACTTGCGGCTAAAGTTGTGATCGTGTGTGTCTTGTCGTGTGGTTCACCCTTATGAGGAGGTCTTGGCAGGATTCTTATTGCGTCCTGGGAAAAGAGAAAACCAATAGAGTTTCTTCTTTTAGTTATTTTCCCATTTCTTCCTCCTCCTCCTCCTCCTCCTCCTCCTCCTCCTATTCTTCTCCCCCTCCTCCTCCTCCTCCTCCTCCTCCTCCTCCTCCTCCTCCTCCTCCTCCTCCTCCTCCTCCTCCTCCTCCTCCTCCTCCTCCTCCTCCTCCTCCTCCTCCCCCTTCCCCTCTTCCTTCTCACCCTCCTCCTCCTCCTGGTTGTTTGGACAATCGAGGAGTATTCTGCGGGTTCGTAGTGGCATGTGGCGTGTAGTGTTCCGTAAAGTTAAAAGTTAGGTTGAAGGGAATCTACTCTGCAGCCTCAGGACACGTTCGCTACATGTCTGTTCAATTATTAAAGGGGGAAAAAGAAAAAGTTCAATTCTATTTCGGCTTTAGTTTTTTCCTATAGATGTTATGTGTTTCTGTCTGTGATATATTTTTCTCTCCTTTTTTTCGTTCTCTCTATAAACAATTATTTATCAACTTTTTTCTTTGTGTATTCATTTAGATAACTATGCCCCGTACCCTGTATTCTCTCTTTTTCTCCTTTATTTGTTTATTTATTTATTCGTCACATTATTTCTTTGATTATCTATTCATATCATATTGCTGCGGGCTATGTTTTCTTTCTCTCTTTCCTCCTTTATTCACTTATTAATTCATCAAGCTATTTCTTTGTTTATTTATTCATATTGACCTGCGGATTCTGTACCTTTTTCTTCTTCTTCTTTCCTCCTTTATATACTTATTCATTTATCTATCAACGACTTCTTTGTATATTTATTCATATAATTTTGCCATGGACTCTATTCTCGGGGCGAAATATGGTGCCCCGCCCCGCCCCTTCTTGCCCCGCCCCATCTTCTGCAGTCCCTCTATGACCCACGAGGCTGTCCACATCTACTCGTTACTAGGAGAAGGGAAGACGATGGAGGGAGGTCACAGGCTATTAAAAGAAAGAAAGGTTAAAGGGCTGGATCACAGAGAGAGAGAGAGAGAGAGAGAAGAGAGAGAGAGAGAGAGAGAGAGAGAGAGAGAGAGAGAGAGAGAGAGAGAGAGAGAGAGAGAATATATTACTGGTACTACGACTTTTACCGCCACCACTATTTCTAACACCACCGCCACTACCACCAGGGTCGGATTATGACCTTTTTGGGCCCCTAGGCTAATTAAATTGTGGGCCCCCTCAGACGGAGTCACCCTCTAACTCGCCCGCACCCGAATTTTTTTTACATTGTATAGCAAAATAAGTGAGCTGAAAAACAAAATATACGCTACATTCACAAATCAGTGTTTTACTGTGTTTAGCACGATGATAAACAAACATGGACTGGGGCCCCATGATTTACAGCTAGGGTCCCAAACAGGGGCCCTTTATCTCAAATAAAGGCCTCAAACAGAGGCCCTTTATCTCAAATAAAGGGCCTCAAACAGGGGCCCTTTTTCTCAAATTATTTGTTATTTTATTTTAAGTTAAATGAATTATTCAGCAATGCAAAATATCATTTTTCAAAAAAAATTATATATGGAAATCTTTTATTGGGGCCCCCAAGCTTGAGGGGCCCTAGGCTGCAGCCTATACTAGCCTACAGGATAATCCGGGTCTGACTACCACAACTAATGAGTGTAAATAACCGGTAAAAAAGCTCACCGTGTATTTCACCTCATTATGAGCCTCATTAACGCTGCTGTAAATTGTGTTCATGCCGCTCATCGATGGCGGCTACTTCGTTATGCGGCGAGGGGAGTGTGTGTGTGTGTGTGTGTGTGTGTGTGTGTGTGTGTGTGTGTGTGTGTGTGTGTGTGTGTGTGTGTGTGTGTGTGTGTGTGTGTGTGTGTGTAGATATACTAGGTGGTGAAAAAGCGTGATAATGTTGCCACTATTATTGTTAGTGTTACCACCCGCAATAGTGGAGGGGTATTGTTTTCAGTAGTGTTTTTTTGTTTGCTTGTCTGTCTGTCATCACGATTACTCAAAAACCCTACGAGGTATCCTTCGAAATATGCATAGTAACAAGATATGACCAAAATATTAGCCAAGTTCGAATATAGGCACAGTAGGTCAATTCTAATGACACCAAAATGACCAAAATCTGACAAGCGAGGTCGCGGCTCAAGGCCGTCCCACCAGCGTCCCTTGCATCCTTCACCGAGGACTGAGAGCACCTTTGCACTTCATCCAATCACTGTCAATAACAATACGGGAGTGATTCTCTTCATGCACAAATAGGCAGTGTGAATATAGATAATGTCGTGCTTATGTACTCCCGTGTCGTGTCGTATGTGTCACCCAATGTTCAGGAAACTACGTGCGCGCGGGTGGTGATTTAGCGTGTATGGCATTTTAATTACTATTATTATTATTATCATTATAATTATTTTTCGTAGTAGTAGTAGTGAAGTAGTATTCGTTTCAGTGCACATCATAATATTAGACGCAGCGCGCACGCACACGCGCGCGCGCGCGCACACACACACACACACACACACACACACACACACACACACACACACACACACACACACACACACACACACACACACACATGGGCAGGGTACTCCATGGTGTAGGGGAAGCACGCTCGGTTCACAACCGAGAAGTCCCGGGTTCGATCCCCGGGCGGAGCGGAAACAGATGGGTTGTTTCCTTAAAACCCGAGCCCCTGTCCACCCAGCAGTGAATGGGTACCGGGTGTTAGCCGGGGTTTGTGACCTGCTCTCCGGGGTGCTGGCTTCGGCCAACACAAAGCACTAAGGATGAATGATAAATATGTTAATATGGAGACGGGGCCATACGAGCATTGCTCAGGCCCTGTAAAATACAACTAGATGAATACAACTAGATGATGAATACACACCTCGAAAACAACAAAACGGGTGAAAACCGCCTATACTTTACTGGAAACGGTCCACGTTTCCCGTGCGCGGGAAACAAAGGATCTTGCGGGAACCCGCAGAACACAACGGCATCGAAAGAGCCGCTCGGATTAGAACCTCCCAAGAAACATCAGCTCGGAACAAGAATTAAGGAACACATTTGTGGGAGAGGAGGATGCAGGGGGAGGGAAGAGGAGGGGAGCAGTGGGGGAAGAAAGAGGGGGGTGAATGTGTAGGCTGAAGATGGAGGTTAGTTGCTGAGAAACCATAACCCTCTCTTCTTTCTTCTGCTCTTCTTCTCCCCCTTCCTCCTTTTCTTCTTTCCACTTTCTCTTCTTCCCATAAAATTTTTTCTTCCTCCTCCACCCGATTCCCCCCTTTTAGTTGGGGGAGGGAAGGGGGAGGAAAGAGAAGGGGAAAAGAGAGATAGAAAGAAGAGAGAGGGAGGAATTAGATAGAGGGGAGAGATGAGAAGAAGACAGACAGGGGCAGGGCAACAGACAGGCAACAGAAAAGACAGACAGAAAGACAGACAGACAGACAGACCGCCCGCAAGGGCAGACAGACAGACAGCCCAAAAACAGAAAAGACAGGACAGACAACAGACAGACAGACAGACAGACAACAGACAGACAGAAACAGACAGAGACAGAAGACAGACAGACAACAGACAGACAGGGAAAAAAGACAAAACCGACAGACAGACGACAGACAGACAGACAGACAGACGACAGACAGACAGACAGACAGACAGGACCAGACAGACAGAAACAGACAAAACAGACAGACAAAACAGACAGACACCCGGGCAGACAGACGACAAAGACAAAAGGGCCCAAAAGACAGACAGACAGACAGACAGACAGACCGAAAATACAGACCGACAGAAAAGACAGCCCGACAACAGAAAAGACAGACAGACAGAAAAGACAGACAGACAAAACAGACAGACAGACAGAACAGACAACAACGACCCGAAAAACAGACAGGGCAGACAGACAGACAGCAGACAGGGCAGACAGACCCGACAGACAACAGCAAGACAGACAGACAGACAAACAGACAGACAGAAAAGCACCCGACAGAAAAGAGCTTCCGATTTATTTAGGAAAGGGAAAAAGGGGGAAAGGGGAAAAAGGGATAGAGAAGAGGGGTGAACCGTGTCTAAAAAATTTAGAGAAAAGAAGAAGAGAGAGAGGGGAGAGGGGGAAACCGTGATTAGGAGGGAAGGAAAAACACGAGAGGAGAGGGAGGGAGGGAAAGAGAGAGGGAGGGAGGGAAGGAAAAAGGGGGGAGGGGGGGGGGAGGGGGGAGGGGAAAGGAAAAGGGGGGAAAGGGGGGGAGGGGGTTTGGATTAGAATGAACCAAAAGGGGAAAGGAGGACGAAAGGGTGGTTTTGGTTAAGCTTAAAAAAAACAGAGGAAAAATTAAAAAAGGGAAAGGGGAAAAAAAAGGGAAAATCCCCGAAAAAATAAGAAAGGGAAAAAAAAAACAAAAAAAGGGGAAAAAACTAAGGGGAAAGGGAAAAGGTAGGGGAAGAAGGTTTTAATAGGTCAGGGAGGAAGGAAGGTGGGGGAAAAAAGAAAAAACAATGGGGGAAAAACGCTGGGAGGGGGGGAGGGAAAAGGGGGGGAAAAATTTTTAAAGGTTGATTAGGGAGAGAGGGGGGAACAAATGGAGGGTTAAAAAAGGTCAGGGCATTTTTACGGGGAGGAAGGGGATAGGAAGAGAGGGAGAGAGAGAGAGGAAGAGAGAGAGAGAGGAGGAGAGAGGGGAAAAGAGAGAGAAGAGAGTGAGGAGAGAGGGGAGAGAGAGAGAGAGAGAGAGGGGTGCTTAAAAAGAAAACTATAAAGTTTTAAAAAAATTAGTAAATCAAAACTATGAGAAGTAGACAAAAAAAAAAAAAGACCCCAAAGGGGAAAAAAAACCCTTTAAATTAAAAGAAGGGAAAAAGAAAAAAAAAATATAGTGGGGTAAGAGGGGACGCCGGGCCCCGGGCATAGCCCCCCAAAAAGGCCCCTAGGGGGAAAAAAAAAAAAAAAAAAAAAAAAAAAGAAAAAAGGGGCCAATATTTGACCCCCCCCCCCGGGAAAAAGAAAAATGAAGGAAAAAAAAAAGAAACACGTCGGCATCCCCCAAAAATCCCATAGTAAAAACGAAGGAATCTACTGTTCGACCTCCTCCTCCCCTCCCTGCAAAAAGAAAAAGAGGAAAATTCAAGCCAATCACGACCTTTCCTCCCTACTTTCCTCCTGCCATGAAAGACAAGTACGAGGTTATTCTTACTGTCCAAGCCTTCCCCCTGCCGCACCCCTTGCCATTGTCCCCTCTCCTTGCTGGACCAAAGCAACTGGTGCCCGGTTCCCGGATCCTTCACCCCTGTAGCCGGTAGAGCCTGCATGTGCGAGGCAATAGGACAAGGGTAAAGATGGAGCCTTACCAAGCTGCGAAGCTGCGCTTTGGCACAGTGCAAAAATTCGTGGCAAGCCTAAAGCGTGGGGGAGATACCCTGGGAAGGCTAGGTGACCGCCGGTACGGGAGAACCTCGGCCAGATGAGCCAGGTAGCCATACACGGAGGAGGAGGAAGACAGGGGAGGACAGGTACCGGCTTGGTGGACCGCGGAGAACAGGGCCGAGATTAGTAGAGGACGTAGATGAGAGGAGGCTGCAGCAGATGTTGAGCGGAGGGCAGTAGATTGAGAGAGTAAGTGACGGTGAAGAAGGGACGGATGTGAGAGATGAAGAGACGGAGAGAGAGAGGAGAGAGAGGAGAGAGTAGAGAGGAGAGAGAGAGAGAGAGAGAGAGGGGGGGAGAGAAGAGAGAAGAGGAAAGAGAGAGAGAGAGAAAAGAGAGAGAGAAGAGAGAGAGATTAGAGAGAGAGAGAGAAAAAAAGAAAAAAAACATTTGTACATACATTCGATACATATATACTCTGTAAATAAATTCAAAGGATAGATACATACTAGTGATTACAATTTATATTTTAATTTGTTTAAAATGTCCGAATGGAAAAATGACAGAAATGATAATTGGGATGGATGAAATATGTAAGTGTATTACTACTACTATGTATATCACCCATTCCTGCATTCCACTAACACAGTTGTTCTCATGCTTCAGTCCGTGGTGGAATGCAGGAATGGGTGACATATAGTTCATCCTTCCCTGTTCTTGTTTCTCTCCTTCATCCGTCTCTACATCTTGAACATTGATGAATATTTTTCTTGTTACTAGTTTCTGCTACTTTTTCATACATATATATTTTCCCGCTTTGAAATCTGGCAAGTCCGTTGCGTAGATTACAATCGTTCGTTCGGTCGGCCAGTTCAAGTCAGAGTTTAGTTTTTAGCCTTCTATCCTTCGCTTGACATTTTAAGACTGTTTCATTTTTAAGTCGTTAGGATAAGAGCAACAGTTTGATGCCTTATTTTTTCTTGGCCGTTTCGTGGTTCGTGAGTTAAAGGGACTGCAGAAGAGAAAGAAAGAAATATGAAAGATAATTTTCGTTATTTTCGATCAGCGGTTTCTCGGCATCAGTAAAAGTGAGCTGAAATCAGAGGATGGCTTTGTACTTAAGATAGATAGGGTGATCTGTATACATATCCTTTTAGCTGGGTTTTACCTTTGCTTTAGGTGCTTGCTGCCGTATTTTATGTAGAGGCAAAATAGTTTAACCACCCCAACCCTACATAGAGATTACCACCACAGTCCTTGATACTAGATGGTGAGAGGGAGAATAAGTAATCCTGAAAAAAAATTGAAGAAAGAAAAGAAAAGAAAATATATATCTAACTGCAAACACACACACCAGACCATGTCAATACCACACACACACACACACACACACACACACACACACACACACACACACACACACACACACACACACACTACCGTAGTGGGAACTCAGTAGTGTAGAGGTTAGCACACTCGGCTCACAACCGAGAAGTCCCGGGTTCGATCCCCGGGCGGAGCGAAGACAGACGGGCGGTCTTCTTAAATCCCGAGCCCCTGTCCACCCAGCAGTGAATGGGTACCGGGTGTTAGCCGGGGGTTTGTGACCCCCCCCCCGGGTGGTGACTTCGGCCAACACTAAGCACTAAGGATGAATGATAACAATGTTTATATGGAGACGGGGCCATACGAGCGTTGCTCAGGCCCTGTAAAATACAACTAGATGAATACAACTAGATGAACACACACACACACACACAAACACACACAACACACACACACACAACACACACACACACACACACACACACACACACACACACACATAAATATTGCATCAAGAAGCTTTAGAGATTCATATTTCATTCATACGAGAAGCCAAGTGCTTGTGTGTGTGTGTGTATTCATCTAGTTGTATTTTACAGGGCCTGAGCAACGCTCGTATGGCCCGTCTCAATATCAACATTTTATTTAATCATTCATCCTTAGTGCTTAGTGTTGGCCGAAGCCACCACCCCAGGAGGGGGTCACAAACCCCCGGCTAACACCCGGTATCCATTCACTGCTGGGTGGACAGGGGCTGGGCGTTTTAAAAAAGAAGACCGCCCGTTTTTTTTCGCCCCGGGCCGGGGATCGAACCAGGGACTTCTCGGTTGTGACCGACGGGGCAAACCCCTTTACAGTACGGATTTCCCCCCCTAAATGGTGTCAGAGGGGGGGATGGTGTGTGTGTGTGTGTGTGTGTGTGTGTGTGGTGTGGGGTGTGTGTGTGTGTTTGTGTGTTTTTTAGGACCTCTGTGGTGGGATAAAAAAAAAATTTTGAAAAAGGAAAATTTTTTTTCCTTTCATATCGACAAAGAAAAACTTTAAACAATTATGCCCATTTTGACTTTATCTATGTGTGTTTTTTTTCTATGACAACTCGTTTTTAATTCCCCTCCTCCTCCTCTTCTTTCCCCCTCAGGGTGTTTGCCCCCCCCCCCTTTGGTTTTCCCCCCTGTGAAAAGAAAATATCGAGGATTTTTAAATTTTTCACGTCCCCCCAGACGAACAGGGCCTTATTGTTTTTGTGTTGGGGGGGGGGGGGGACAATATGGCCCGGTTATGGACACGAAAACAGACAGGTTTGCGCCCAGGGGTTTCCCACAGAAATGATCTGTTTAAAAGGGAAAAAAAATCATGTATGGGTTTTGCAGGGGAAAACACCAAGGTGGAGGGTCACCCTTTTAAATTTCAACCCTTGTATCATTAGCTCGGGTGATTCCCCAAACCCTTTTACCCCCTTGGAGAACCCCTTAATAATTTTTCATATTTAAAGGGAAACCCCCCTTTTATATAGTTACTAATAATTTATATTTTTTTTTAAAAGAAAAGTTTTTTGAGCAAAAAAATTTCATATAAAAAACTACAATTACATCACATTTCATGAGATTTCCCCAACTAATAAGTCAATAATTTTATGACTTATCTTCAGTTTTGACATTTGGGGCTTGTTTCTTTTTGCGTATCTGGGGAAATTTTTGGGGCCAAATTTTTTTTGACAGACACACACACAGTTCTTCCTCGACAGAAAAGAAGACTATTTCTTGTTTTTCTTTTAATGACGGCGGGCATGAAAAGCTTTTTCCCAAGAGGTAAAAAATTTAAAAAAACGGGAGAAAAAACATCCAATGTTTTTACTGAGATGACAGGTACTTTTTGGCTTTGCGGGAAACCCAAAAATTTGGGTCAAGTGTTTACTTCTTAAGTTTCTTTTTAAAAGGTTCGATCGAAACTGAAGTTCCCCCAGTTTTTTCCTTTTCTTGCAGACTAAGTAGGTTTTTGGGAAATTGGGTTGAAAAACTCATTTGAAGGGGTTTTCCCCCAGTCATACCTATCTGAAACAAGGGGGGGAAGTCCCCCTTATGAACTTTTCGACAGTGACCCCAAATGATTTGATTAAATAAAATTTAAACATTTTAAATTTTCATCTTTTTTTGGGAACTTAAAAGTAGGGTGGAAAAAATTTCAAACTTTTCCTCTTGAAAGGTGTTTTTTTTCCAAACAGCTAGTTTATTTTTTAAACCCAAAAATTTTTGTCTGTGGAATTTCAAAAATTTTTTCCTTCGCACCCTGCATGCTGGTGTTCAAGTTTTTTTAAAATCTGATAACTATCTGTTTAAATTTAGGGCTATTTTCATTTGCCGTTTGTAGATTAAAAACTTCACAAAAAAAAATGGATTTATTATTCTCTTTGAAGAAAAGAGCATTTCCCTGTCGAAAGCTCGAATACCCTTGTCAAAACTTTACCTCTCGAAAGCCCGAGCCTCTGTGTGCTGGGAAGCGTCACTTTTATTTTTTTTGCTTTTTTCCACACAAAACCCTTGAAAAATATGCGAGACTTCAGGGGGCCCGGCTTTTTTATAAATTTAAACCATGTTCCAGTTTATATAAAGGCCCTTGTTTTAAATCATCCCCAATATTTTTTTAAAAACCCAGAAATTCTCGGTGGAAAAAGGGCATGAGTTTTTAAATGCCCTTCGGGGGTTTTTTTCTTTCACGCATGATAAAAACAACCCTTGTACTGACCAATTATTGAGGGACCCCATCAGTGCAATTCCAACGCATCGGTCCCTTTGGGAAAAACCAAAAATTTCCCGGGTAAGAAGAAAAGATTTTTGAAAAGTCGTGACCTTTGGTATTTTTCTGGCAGTTCTTTCCCGCAAAAAAATTTTCCATTTTTTTTCACCTTAAATTTTCAAATCGTAAAAAATGCCAGCAGCGGGAGCTTTACCATTATACCCAGTTTTTTCTCATCTATTTGGAGAGCAAAATTTGGTTTTTTTTGCTGTATTTCAGACAAAATCCCAAATAAAATTTTTTGGAAAGGTCACCCCACACGCCTACTAATTGAAATTATCAAAAACGGGGAACCTTGTTTTTCACTTTTGCTTCTTCACCTAGGCCCTTTTTCTCACAATTATTTTGGGAAGCAGGGGATTATTAGGCCCTTTTTCAAAAGGTGACTTTTCATTTTTTTGGGAAATAGCTCAGCCACTAAATGCTTGCTTTCTTTGGGGCCTTTCAAATGTGGGTTTCCTTCTTTTTTTAAACCCCTTTTCTTTGTTTTTGCTGGAATCCAAAAAGTTTTTCGAAAATAACCACGGGTTTTTTTGGGCAAAGTGGGGGTGTGATTATTTGTTTTGGGGTCGCTTTAACTTGGTGGGGCCATAGCTGTGTTAGCGGAACTTTTTCCCACAAACAATGCACAAAGGGAAGTGGACAGTTTTTTTTCTCCAGTTCCCCTGTAAAGCCAAAGAAACCCGATAACTGCATTGTAAAAAGGGAATTTTTTTTGGGGCATCACTCACTTTTTTCCCTTTTCTCGTACTTGGCTGTGGTATTTTTTGTTCCCTTTGTCACTGTCCTCCCCTCTCCACTAACAGCCCTTTTTTTTTCAAAAAATTTGAACATGCTTGAGTCTTCAAAATCCCTTTATCAAAAATAATATTAACTGGTGAGATTGATTTAAAACAAAAGTTTCACTTTGGTTGCGCTGCTCAAAAAATGACTGAAGGAAGAGTTTGGAAGTGGGGAAAGGCTGGGGTGGGGGTGTGACACGGTTTTTGATACTCGTACGGGGTTGGGGTCCCCTCCACCCAACCCCTGTTTCGCCAAAATTTCGGGGTAGGAATGAAGGGGATATCCCGCACCAGGGAATAAAACTATTTTTTTTTTTAAATTTTTTGCATATTTTTTGCTTTTCATTTTCTATAACATTGTACGGGCTGAAACGTTTCGATTTTGTTTTGGGGTCTGGAAAGTTTTTTGTGACTTTTTGTTGAGTAGGAATTATGAATTACTAGCCGCAAAAAGGGCCCCCCCCGGGCGGCCCCTTTTTTGGGTATTTTCCCGCGGGGGGCTATTGGTGGGTCTTCAAACCCCCCCCAAAAACAGACTTCCAGATAGCCCCTTCTAACTTTCCCGAAATCTGGATGTTAAAAAGTTAAAGTATTTAAAACCAACCCTTTAATCATAGCCCCTTCTAACTTTTGAAAGCAAAGCCGCCCTCCGGGGGGGACTTTTTTGGGGTTTCCTCCTGGGAGGGCTATTGGTGGGCCTTCGGCCCCCCACCCCGTGTTTGGTGGGGCCTTTTGGCCCCCCCCAAACACAGACTCTCCAGATTTGACCCATTACCCCCCACCTCGGCCCACCCAAAAACAGACCTCCATAAACCCCTTCTAACTTTTTCCCGAAAAAGTATGTATTCCCCCCACCCATTACCCATTCACTCACCCCTTACCCCTCACCACCCCACCCATTCACTTAACCATTAAACCCCTCACCACAACCCATTTTACCACCCATTACCCATCAACCCCCCCAAACCCATTCCCCCACCCATCCCCATTTACCCCCCACCCCTTCACTCACCCATCACCCCACACCCCTTACCCATCACCCCAACCCCCTTCATTTCCCCCTACATCACCCCACATCAAGGTTTTTCCCCAATTCTCGCAACCCACTTTTTTTTTCTTCACATTTCCGGGGAATAGGCTGCCCAAAAAAAAAAAAAAAAAAAAGTGATCGGGGGGGGTCATCCTATAAGGGGGGCTTAAAAAACCTTTTCCCCGGGAAAAACCCGATTTTTCCCAAAAATGTGACAATGATTTGGGGTTCCCCCCACAAGGGGGGGGCAACCCTAAACGCAGACAGACAGACAACACACACACACACACACCCACACACACACACAACACACAAAACCAAAAACACACACCCACACACACACCCCACACACACACACATTTTGCTTATTTTATTATAGATGAATTAAGATCACTGTCATTTTTTAATAGCGCAAATTTTTTTCGGTTTCCCCGCGGAACCCTTGGGGAGGGGCGCGGGAACCCCCGGGGTTTCCCCGGGGAACCCCGGTTAGGAATCACTGGGTTATTTTTTTTTTTTTGTTTCCTGGTCAGTTTAATCACCTCCAAAATTCTCGGCAAAATTTTTTTGTTTTTTTTAATTATAGCGTTTTGGGCTTATCACTGTGAAGGGAAAAAAAAAGCTTAGCATGTATTTTCCTTTTTTCATTGTCCTTTTTCATTTTTATCTTTTTTTTTAAATAATTTAAGGGGGTTTTGGGGAGGGATAAAAAAAATAGCGGGAAAAAAAAAGGTGTCCAAGTACATTTTATAAAATAGGACAGAGCGATGGAGCTTTAGGAATCCTAATCAATTTTCTAAAAAAGAAAAAAATGTGATAGATCTATAAATAGATTTTAAAAAAAAAGACATTTTACGCTACGTCCCGGTACGTCCCAAAAAAGCCACATTTCAGATATAAGCATGGGGTATATGTCTCCCCGGGCCCCATCCCGCCCCGACCTTTAATTAAAATGTAGGACAAGGGACTAAACCCAAAGGGCACTTTACTAGCAGACCAAACGCTGCATCCTCCAGAGAGGCGTCAGGATAGGGAGGGGGAGGATACGCAGCGCAAAGAGGGTTTTTCCCGGACAACCGGGGCTTACCACATCGCCACAAAACTATAGCCCAAAAAAAGTACCAAAAATAAATAGCCAAGGAAAAAAGTTTGACCCAAAATTTTTTTAAAATAAGGAGAAAGAAAAATTTAAAAGGGGCCCCATGAATCGTACTAAAAGGTCACGAGAAAAAAGAAGAAGTTGTGACTTGTTTTAGTATGTCGGTAAAAACCCCCCCACACCCTCCCTGACCCTTTAAAAGGTTTTTTTTCCCTGTTTTATCTATTTTTTCTGCCATGTGTCAAGGTCCTTCTTTTTCCCACTACAAATTTTTTTTTTGGTTTTTTCCCAAATTTAAGTTTCTCTAATTTTCGAGGGGGATTTTTTTCCCTTTTCTTTTTTCCACTTTGGAAATTTTTCTTTCTTTTTAGGTGGAATTTCTCTTCTTTTTTCCCTTGGACAATTTGTCTTCTCCTTTTATCACGTGCAGTTTTCGTCTCCTTTTCCACGTGCAGTTTGTCTTTTCTTTATTTCCATGTGTATTAGTTTTCCTTTCCACTTGTAGTTTACTTCACCTTTCCCACGTGCATTTTTTCTTCTCTTTATTTTCCATGTGTATTTTATATCTTTTTTCACATGCATATCTCTACCTTTTCCACTCACGCATATTTATGTACCTTTTTCGTGGCCGAGTAATTAATTGCCTCCCACATGGTACGTCTTTTCAGGTTTGTCCTCCCCCCCCCCCCCCCCACACACCCCAAAACAAAACACACACCACACACACACACACCCCCACAACAAACACACACACACACACACACACACACACACACACACACCACACACACACACACACACACACACACACACCCCACACACACACACACACAGACACACCACAACACCACACACACACCCCAACACACACCACACACACACACACACACACAACACACACACGCACACACACACACCCCACACACACACACACACACACACACACCCCACACACACACACACACACACACACACACACACACACACACACACATCACCCCAAAACAACACACACACACACACACACACACACACACACACACACACACACCACACACACACACCCCAACACACAGTAAACCCACACACACACACCACACACCCCACACACACACACACACAAAACACACACACACACCCCACACACACACACACAGTCACACCCACACACACACACACACACACACACACCCCAAACACCCCACACAACACACACACACACACACCCACACACACAAAACACACCACACACACACACACACCCCACACACACACACACACACACACAGTCACACACACAAAAGACAATAAACAAAAAATGGGCCTCATTACCTTGTACAAACACAACGACGTCTAAAACTACAGAAGGACTTGCATGTATAAAGTTATAAAAAAAATCACAGACTTAAAGGCACATCTAAATTCATCTATTCCAATACCCAACGAGCTGGACCTTAATTGATTTCACCTTTTTACACCTGTGCGCGCCCTTCAGCCCTCTCTCTACCTGTTCATCATCATGCAGATCCAGGTGTGTTTGATTGAATCAATGATGTCAATAAGAGTCTCATTGGAATGGCTGTTAAATCACCCGAAAAAATCGCTCATCCCTTCCACTCATGTTAGTCTGTGGAGTGTAGCCGAGTCCCCCCCCCCCCTCCCCTGACACCCTTCCCCCCTGCCTCATGCCGCCCCCATGCCCCCCAAAACCTACCTCATACCCCCCTCATCCCACCTGCCTCATGCCGCCCCCCTGCCCCCTCCCCCCACACCTGCCGCCCTCCAATCAGTGCAGTGTGTGTGCCTCCATGCGCCCTCCAGTGTTTACCTTTGGGTTTTTTATAAGTATATTGAATATTATGAAGATTTTTAAGGTTGGGAATTATTAAATACCAATTAGTAAGGAAGGGAAGGTTGTCGATATAGTTTTTTTTCTTTCTTATTGTTATCATGCGACCGTGAGAGATAATTAGCCATATTTGACAATTTTAACACACACACACACACACACACACACAAAACACACACACACACACACCACACACACACAACACACACACAAACACACACCACACACACACCCCACACACACACACACAAAACACACACAAACACACACACACACCACACACACACACACACACAACACACACACACACACACACACTAACCCACACACACACACACACACACAACACACACACACTAACACGCACACACTAACACACACACACTAACACACACACACAACCCACACACACACTAACACACACACACACACACACCCCACACACACACACACACAACACACTCACACTCCCCCACAACACACACACACAACACACACACACACACACACACACACACACACACACACACACACACACACACACACACACACACACACTTAACACAAACAAACAAACACAAGCACACATCCATACGTAAACTTAAAAAGGAACAAAAACAAACACACAAACAAACAAGAACTACAATACATGAAAATTAATTATACAGCCAAGAAAATAATGACCAGTCAGACAAAGCCGTTCTGCCGTGATCGTAATTACATCTCCACTTTTATGTTAATCACTCAGATACATTGCCAGCAACAATTACACGAGTATAATAAGATTACTAGTGAGGCTTAGGCAACTTTATGGTGCAGAGGCTGGTCCGAGGAAAGGGGTGTTCGAGGGGCTTAGGAAAGACTCAGCCGCTTAGAAAAACCAAGAATGATTAGTTGGATTTCCCTTTAAATTTAACTTATTAGTTCACGTATTCCTAGACGGTATAACAATTACGTTCAAAAGCGATTGATTGCCTGATTGCTTGATTGATTGATATTTTTATTTATTGATTGATTGATTGATTGATACATTTATTTTCTAAACGCCATAACAACTAGAGGTAAAAAAACAACTCCCCCCAAAAAAAATAAAGGGAAGAAATAGTAATGAGAAATAAGGTTTAAATGATATCACAAAAAATAATACAACATCAGAACACAAAGGCAAAGCTTGTTATTTAGTATCCAGGGTTTGTGTTTCCTTTCCCATGGGCAGGAATATTGAACCTCCCTGTAATTATAAGAAATATATAAATAGATCAATACAGATATAAAGCTTCATTAAATTAGTGTCTGGATCAGTAATGGAAGCCAATTGTTATTACTGCAAAGATATATTCAGTTTCCAAGGCGTTATATTGAGGTCATCATTGTTCAAAGTGACTCAAATTTCATCCATTAATTACAGTTATGATTAGGGAGAATTTGTATGGCTGGTATGCTTTGTGTGTGTGTGTGTGTGGTGTGTGTGTGTGTTGGGGTGTTGTGGTTTTGTGTGTGTGTTTTTGTTTGGGGTGTGTGTGTGTGTGTGTGTGTGTGTGTGTGTGTGTGTGTGGGGGTGTGTGTGTTGTGTGTGTTTTCCACTATAATAGCATTGTGTTCTATGCTTTACGTATATTTTTTGGTCATGCAATTAATTATTTCCCCGACACACACACACACACACACAACACACACACACACACACACACACACACACACACACACACACACACACACACACACACACACCACACACACACACCCCACACACACACACACACACACACACACACACACACACACACACACACACACACACATATATAATATATAAAATACAAAAAAAAAAAAAAAAACAAAAAAACCACACACACACACAACACACAACACAAAAACATACACAACACAAACACATACACACGGGGGGTAGTCAAACTCCTACAAACCTACAATAGTTGAGTACTGCCACATATCCTACACATGGCTGTCATATTTCCTACACCAAAACAAGTATCCAGCCATTTCCTACACAAAAACCTCCTACAAATTTAGCAGTTTTGGAGTAGTGACATATTTCCTACAAGGGTAAGCGTATCTCCTACACCCCCCTTTGTGGGGCGCCTCTGTACTCGGCGCTTCTGGCTCACTACACTCCTGAAACCTTGACCAGTCCCAAAAAGTACTTAGCTTGTTATATGTTCTATATATATTCCTCTTTCCGCATTATTATGGAGCAACCAAAACAGAGAGACAAGTATCGTTCACATTCAGACAAGAGTCGAGTTTAGGTTTTTCTCCATTCGCGGGACAGACGGCATTTCGGAGCCTTGTACTCCACTGTTCCTGGGCCAAGCATGACTAATATTGAGGGGGCCATCAGCTTCAACGCAGGGTTTTACAAAAACAACCTTGGATTTTCCAGTACCTCCGAAAAGTGGCCAGGAAAACAAAATGTACCTGCGTTGCATTCAACACAGATGCACATATTTACATTACAGATGCACATATGCTGTCACAGCTCCTACACATAGGCGGTCATATTTCCTACACAAAAAAAAGTGTCAGGCATTCCCTTTTACACCTACTGTGTGTAGGAGATATGCTGTATCTCTGTAGGAAATATGTCCCCTACTCTAAAATCTGCTAAATTTGTAGGAGGTTGCTGTGTAGTAAAACATGGTGTAGGAAATGTGGCGCGCTCCAAAACACACACAAGCCTTTCTGTTAACCACGTTGATTACAGGAATTTATACTACTTGTGCCTGCTACTTCTACACTCTAGACTACTCTTGTCAGTGGGGACAAGAATAGGCCTGTTCTGCGAACATGTTAAAATCACAAGATAAATCTTGCCACACTGACAAGATCTTAACTTGTCAACCATGACAAGATTGTGTTCGTCAACATGACAAGATTTGACCCTCTTCCATGACAAGAAGCATCTTGTCATGGAAGACAAGTTAAATTTTGTCATTGTTGACGAACACAATCTTGTCATGGTTGACAAGTTAGATCTTGTCAGTGTGACAAGATTTATCTTGTGATCACGTTCGCAAAACAGTTGTTTCTAGTCACACTAACAAAGTTTTTTTTTGGAGATCTTCACCATCTCAACGTCTCACATTGCTGCCGTTGTTACAATTTTGCTTCCTTGTTGTTACAACGAAACTATCCAGATTTTCCATGAACGTTCATTCATTGTTGAGACACCCTGAGAAAAAATAAAGGAAATTAATATATATATATATATAATTTTTTTTTTTTCTCTCTCTCTCTCTCTCTCTCTCCTCTCTCTCCTCTCTCCTCTCTCCTCTTCTCCTCTCTCTCTCTCTCTCCTCTCTCTCTCTCTCCTCTCTCATCCTCTCTCTCTCTCCTCTCTCTCTCTCTCTCTCTCTCTCTTGCTCTCTCTCTCTCTCTCTCCTCTCTCTCTCCCCCCCCCATACCATATCTTACATCATTATGGGTTTCTATCACTATATCTCATCTATCTATCGGTGGCGTACGATCAGCAGCATCTGAAAAAAATAAAAAAAACATAAAAGTATGTATAAATGTATATTAGATTAAAATTAAAATGATAGATAATTTAAAGATAGATTATGGAATAGAGTAAGGATATTGATAAAAATTATTATGAAAATATAATAAAAAAAATTTACCAATACTTCATGATTCAAAAATCTCTCTCTGTATCTCTACTTCCATCTTAGACTGTCATCAGAGAATATGAAGTTTTTCGTCTCTCTCTTCTCTTCTCTCTCATCTCTCTCCTTCCCCCATGACCAATACTTCTCTTAACATAATTATAATTGGGGGGTTTGCTGTATCCACTATATCTCATTCATCTCGGTTAGTGCGCTGAGGGAGTCGCCATGCGGTGGCACACCACGCCACACCCCACAGCCAACGCACAACCATCAGTGATGCTGTGTGAGCACAGGCATATAGATTAAGATTGAACAGATAGATGGATATATATAGTTAGATAGATTGATGGATTTGAGAGAGGACTATTTGATTTAAAAAAAATGTATTAAATGAAAAAATTTTTTCAAGTTTGCCAAAGTAAATTATTGAATTACAGAAAAAATATTTCACGAACGTTGGAATTTCATGACAAATTTCATGACCGATTTAAAATTGTCATGTGCAAAGAAAATGAGGAAAAGATATTTTCAGTGTGACGAGTTTTCTTGTCAAACTTAATGCCGATACAAGGCCGAGCTTGTCACAGGGAAAAAATTTCGGCAATTCTGTGTTTACGTACTATACTATTGTTACTATATACTACTACTTTACTGTTCACCCTATCAAAATCACAATACAAGGGAGACAGCATAGCTTTTCTCGTGACGTATCTTTTCTTCCCTGTATTGGAAGATGAGTGACCATTAGAAGGTAAAAGGCA